>CM045891.1:51487245-51527245 GCA_025169545.1 Anguilla japonica
TTGTGATCCAATGACTGGAGGAACTAGACAACACAAATACACGCAAACACACACACGGTCAGGGGCGTCGTAGTGGGGGGGGGGGGGGGGGGAAGTGGGGGGGGGGGGGGGGGGGGGGGGGGGGGGGGGGAGAAGTGGGACTGACTACCCAGGGCCCGAATTGGGGGGAGGGCCCTTGAAAAGCCTGGAATGATGCGTGAGGGACATGGATCAAGAGAGGAAGGGGGCCCACAGAGACTGCTTATGTATGGGGCCCAGAATTTTGTGCTACACCCTTGCACACAGTACACGTACATGCACACATACACACACACACAGTACGCGCACACACACACACACAGTACGCATACACACACACACACGCTACACTCACACACTGTACACACAGACACATCACACTCACACACACACACATACACACACACCAGAGCTCAGTGATTCTCCCTAGAAGCCCTCAAGCATTAATGGCCTGGGTATTGTACAGCCTCTCACGTTCGCCTGCATTTTTCTGAAGAAGTGATTAAATGGCACTTCACTCACACGCAGACGAGAAGGAGATGAGCGGTAATGGTCCCAGCGAGGCCTGGGAAAAACCGAGACCCCGTCAGGTGGGTAGAGAATCAGGCGTTTAGCGGTCTGTAGGGCCTCGACTCGAGAGCCGTATACCGCACCCCCCCCCACCCCCCCCCTTCCCATCCCATGTGGGCGAGGTTCCAGGGTTTGAGAGGCTTCTCCGCTGAGCCCGGTCTTCCCATAAGGCATTGGGGCCCGCCCCACACTGCTCGGTTAGCTGTGATTCCTCCAAACCGCGTTCCCCGTGAATGCCTGCCACCCGTACTGTACGTCTGTTTTTATTTATTTTTTCAACAAAAAAAAAAAAGTGACATTTTGAATTTATCTCTGCTATTTAATGATTTCATTATTTTTCTTCTTAGCTGTCTCCTTCAAGCTCATCTCCAAACTCAGGAACTTTAAGGGGGGGGGGGGGGGGGCTGCCACAGTAAATAATTCAACGTCTTCTTTTTCCTTTTCTTTCTTCCTCTATGTTTCTGACTGTTCTGTGCCTATTTTTTTCCTACTTAGAAAATCATAACAGCGCCTTTTAGTTTGTTTTTTTTTTTCCCCCTGGGAGGCAATATGTGATAAAATGACTGGATGCGAAGCTGTCTGTCAGCAGGACATGCCATCTCTCTCTCTCTCTCTCTCTCTCTCTCTCTCTCTCTCTCTTCACTCTCTCTCTCTCTCTGTCTCTATCACTCTACAGCTCTCTCTATTGCTGTACCTCTATCTCTCTCTCTCTGGCAGTCTCTGTCGCTTTACTTCTCTCTTTCTATTGCTCTATCTCTATCTCTCTCACTCTTTCTGTCTTCTCTCTCTGTCTCTGTCCATCTCTATTGCTCTACCCCTCTCTCTCTCTCTCTCTCTCTCTCTCTCTCTCCCTTTCTCTCACACACGGTCCGTCTCTCTCTCTCCCAGATCCCAATGCCCTGGAGCAGAGTGGTCCGGACCACGCGCTGATCGGGGGAGTCGTTGCCGTCGTCGTCTTCATCACCTTGTGTTTGATAATTGTTTTGGGGCGATACCTGGCACGGCACAAAGGTATGAACCCCCACCCTGTGGTGCTGCACCTGCTGCCAAAAAAAGCCCATTATTATTAAAACTCTCGGGAGAACCTTAACTTTCCGTCACCTAAAACAAAGTAGGGCTTTCTTTTGTCTCAAAACAAAGAAAGACCTAGTGTAGCTTTTGTAAGGCCTTACAGTTTCCTAACTTTATGCCCCTTTAAAAATAGACCTTTTTAAAAAAGGTTTCCGTAGTTCTTCTTTTATATCATAATGTATCTTATTTTTTATCCTATTTTCTTTTTTTTATTTGTTTTCACTTTAGCTGATTTTATTCTATTTGTATTATTTTATTTGTATTTTTTTACTGTTATCATATTGTTTTATTATTCTTTTTTTGTGATCAATATTTTTTATTTATTTCAGACAAGGTCAGCACACATTGAGATACATATTATATATACTCTGGGCACAATAGCATATGAAGTATATGGTAAACAATTAAAATAAGCTATTTTTAATTGTTTTATAATTCTTTGTTAAAAAGTGCTTTGGCCCAATAATGTTGCCATGGTTTCGTGTTTTACAATAAACAAAGACTTTCGGCTCATGAAATAGTTTACGGAAGAGCTGTAGGTTTCTGTGTTACTGCTGTCCACGTAGTCCCCGCTAGTGTTCCCCCCCTTAGCGCGGTCGGGCCAATGACCCATTTTTTTTGGGGGGTTTTCTCTCGGGCCCCGGACAGGCACGTACCTGACGAACGAGGCCAAAGGCGCGGACGACGCCCCCGACGCGGACACGGCCATCATCAACGCCGAGGGCAACCACGCGCACGCGGAGGAGAAGAAGGAGTACTTCATTTAGACTCTGGGCCCCTCCCCCCCCCCCCCCCCCCCCCCAGCGGGCGCCTCCCTCTCGATGACAGCGGCGGTCTCCGCGGAAACGCGGACCTGCTCCACCCCCCCCCCCCCCCCCCCCCCCAAGTCGGCTTTTTTTCCCCCCCCCCTCCTCTTTTAAAGCCCGTTTTGCTTTTTTTTTATTTATCTCTTGATTTGAGTTAGATTAGACTTTTTTTTTTTGTTTTTTCTTTCTTTTCCGAGGCCACAACTTCCCTTACGTTTCATTGGATGGTTTTTACAAGCAACTAGCTGCAGGAAAAGATGTCGCCTTTTTCTATTTTGTATCTGCGAAACGCGAACCCCCCCCCCCCCCCCACAACCATTTAGACCATTCTTATCTCTCACAACCCCCCCCCCCCCCAAAGCCCCCATGCCCCCCCCTTTCTCCATTATATGTTTACACAGTGCCTAAATATACAGATATACGTTGGATTTCAGTCAATGCCTTCATTTATTTAACTGACAATGTAACTGGTTGCTTGCTTTTTTTCTTGAAAAATCATTGTTATGAGGATATTGATTATTATTATTATTATTATTGTTATTATTATTAGGGAATATACTGATCTCTCTCTGTTATATCTATCTCTTGTCACACTGTATATCTTCTGCAGCTATCTTTCATACAGAAGTACGACATTCGCAGAAAAGCTGGCCAATCGTACGTCAGCGTGCGGAAATATTCCGCCATGCCAATACAAGTTGCTCTAAAACACAAAAAAAACGAAAGAATTTCTGGAAAAGAAAAGCACCCTTTGCAGGACTTGTAGAATTTTCGATTATGGGTAACGTCAAATGGATTCAGTGAAAGATGTGAAATGGTGGGGTGGGGGTGGCGGGGGGGTGTACAATTAAACAGGTCGTGAATGTTGTTCGTGTTCAGAGGGGTAAAGTTGTGTGTGGTCAGTCAGACGGCGTAGCTCGACGAGAGCTCACGTCAACACCCGTGGGATTTCAGCATCAGTCTGTGGGAAATAACTGAGGGGTAAAACTCAGATAAATGTAAATATCTGAACACCAAAAAATATAAGGAAGTAACATTGCGTTCGAAGGAGCACAACGGTAATGTCGTGTGAATATGTATTACTTACTTCATTCATGATAATTCCTTTGATTTTTTTGCTTCGCCTGTATATTCCTGCACTGTTTAGATTTGACGAAGCTAACGCCTGACGTACCCTTTTCATACGTGTTTTGCGGCAAGATCACTGTACAGTACTACAGTACTATCATGTTACATTCTCCATATTCCCTCTGCCATCAGTTATTTCAGGCAGAATAGAACCGGTAATCCCTTTTTGACATTTATGGTTTTTTTTTTTTTTCTTTTTCAATTTATAAATATACAAATAGTTTGTTTCCCATTGGTATGTAAAATGCATCACTGTGCGAAAACAAAAAACTGAATATCTTGAAAGCTACTACAGCTGCATTGGGAGGATTAGGTCCCCATCTCTTGGGGCTGTTGGTATTGCTATTGGTATAGAAAAGTAGGTGCGAAAACAAAGATTAATATCCCACCCAAATCTAGTTTCTCCCATCATGAATGTCATTTTTGGAAATTAGTAGACTTTCGTTTTAAGTTATTACCACCAAACCCCTTGCATCAACGTTATGTGTTAGCTGGTATAAGCTGTCTTTTTCTCATCAGTTTGATATTTTTTTAAAAAGAAATCACAAAAAAAATTCAGAAGCACAAACAGTTTGATAGAGATACAGTATTGCTTTGGCAACCGGTGGACTGTCTCAGGATTTGAAGGAGGAGACTGATGTGGAAATTAAGCTATTATAAAATGATGGACAGAAATTGGCGCTCCCTGATTCAATCAAGAAAATAAAGAAACATATCCTTGGATTATTCAAAAAATATATGGTAAATGGAAAATTGAAAGTGTTTTTTAAACTGTGTTTTATTTTTGTTTATATTATTAATAATCTCCCTTGTCAATACGGTTGTATATTATGTCTGCTAAATGTGGTTACTAGTGAAAATTGTTGTTAGACTTTGGGATCCCTCATACCTTAAAAATTTGTATATTAGCCAATTTATCTATTGAAAATAGTCCATAAAACTTTTCAATTTGTCATCTGTCACTGCTAATTAAAAAAAGAACATGAAAAATGTGTTTTCTTTCAGCACAAGGCATGTATATACTGTGTAAGTACTCAAATTTGGAAAATGCGCACATGTTGATTCTTAATCAAGGCTTTTTCGATAATTTGATTGATTTGATTAACATGTTAGGCGTCCATTTTGAAAATATTTTTCATCTTTTAGGTTTGGAGGGTGCCCTCTGATATGCATATCGGTCATATGGTACAGCACTGAATCTTATAAGATTATTCATATCTCATCTGATTCATTCCAACAGTGTGGGAGGTCAAATCAGCTTATTTGTATAGTAGCATCAGTCAGCTCATAGTAGTCTTACAAGTCTTTTTCTTGAAAGACTTGTGTCAGTCATTCTCAGACAATTTTCACTCAGTCACAGCTGTAAGTAACATTATTGCCATTGAGGCACTGCATCATCATTATTATTATTATTATTATTATTATTATTATTATTATTATTATTATCATCTAAAGCTTTAAGGTTCCAAACAGTAATCAGTCTCTTTTAATATCACTCACACCACTTGGCAAATGGCTAAATAACGTAATGTTAATTTACTTTTCTTTCTATGATTTATGTTATTCTGGCACATGTACTGTATATGCATACTAGTCCATGGCTACCCATGGCAAGTGGGTAGAGGAGGCTGCAAACCATTTACGACGGTTTAATCAACGGTTATTTATGTGATTATTCTGGTTTGGCGGTAACTCTTACTCAGAAACCATCTTTGGAATCACTTTGGATGCTAAATATTACATTACAGGCATTTAGCAGACGCTCTTATCCAGAGCGACTTACACAACATTTTTACATAGCATTTTTACAGCTGGATATATACTGAAGCAATTTCGGTTAAGTACCTTGCTCAAGGATACAACGGCAGTGTCCTACCCGGGAATCGAACCTGCGACCTTTCGGTTACAAGTCCAGTTCCTTACCCACTGTGCTACACTCCGTAAATATACAGAACAGGTAGTTTATGGGGGCACGGGACTTAATGTTCATTGCTGCCATCTTGAATTTTTCACTGTGCCCTGAAAGGAGAGTGTTAACGTTGGCTCCATAGCGTAGGTTTCGAAGAGGTTTCGTTGCAAACAGACTCACAGATAGATGTATGGTCTGAGCGTGGATTCCTGGTCTTAGGCCTCGCCTAATTCTGTGCCTTGGGTTGCCATCGATGCTAGTATTTATTATTTATTTTATTTCTTCAACATTCAGAATGTCAGATGGTAAAACGGCTGCTTTTGCTTGTTGAGAGGGATTATAACGTTCTGGGGTCATTCCTTTTTTTTTTTTTTTAAAGGAGCATTTGCTGGTTCCTAATAAAGTTCTCAGAAGTCTTATCTCAAATGTACTCCACTTTAAGCGAAAGTCATTAATGATACTGTATTGGAATAAACCAAGCGGCTTCAGTTCACCACAATTGCCTTTGTGTTTGCAGCAGACAGTGCTGATGCCGTGTTGAGCAGAAGGTCGTTGTGCAGGATAATCACCTGCCTGCTTCCTGCTTCCTGTATCACAGGAAGTTGCATCATAACACATCCCATTACGGTTTATCCTTTTTTTCAACACTTTTTTGTGTGACTTAATGGCTTTAACGTGACTGTAATCATACAGATGCTTTTTTGTAGCTTTTTTAAAAAAAATTCTTTTTTGTTTTATTTATTTTTATTTTTTTATTTTATTTTTTGCATTTTCTGATGAATAAGGGCCAGTACTACCAAGCTTATAATGGTCAGCCTAAAAATGATAATATCGGATTTAAAATTAATATTGGGTGTGCATGTGCAAAGTTTTTGCAAGAAAATTGAAGGTTTTCCTGAAGTTTGGCAACATAAATGTTGTGACCTCAGTCTCATAGAAAGACCTGTAGTCACTGAGATATTGAATGAATTGTGGGTATTAGAACTGTTCAACATGACCATCGACTGCTGCCTGGTTCATTTTTAATTGCTAGTGTAAGAACTGCTAATGTTAATTTTTCAGCCTGGACATATCAAGCCAAACAGTTTAATTTGTACTGGTACGAATAGGAAACGGTTATATCCACAATGCAATTTTTATTTTTTAAAGCAACAACCTCTTTTTGAAAAAAAAAAAAAATAGAAAACACAAGAAAAATATCGCTGAACGGTCCAGCACTTCTGTTTTCTTCTGCTAGCGTTTCTCCATTTGCTCTATTTTTTGTTGTTTTTTTGTCGTTTTCTTACCATTGAATCTGGTTGCATGACATCAGTAGAAAACCGTTTTAATTTCAATTGGCTCAGTTTCATACGAAGGCCTGTGTAAAAAACCAATGCAATCGACGCATTTTAACCTCCAGAATACTGTCAGTATTAATATACTTAATAATAGTAGTATTAACGAATTTCATTCCCATATTTTTTTTTTTTTTTTTTAAATCAAAGAGAGAAAATAAAAAATGTGTTGCATAACTGTAGGCTAACACTTCTGGTAACATTAGTGTGGCAGTAGTTAGTGGAATTATTTTATTTTATTTTATTTTGCATCTCAGGAATATGTTCCACTTAGTTTTTTTTCTCAAAAACACAGGACATGCAATCCCCTCCCACCCGCTGTGTCCCTGGTTTCTGACGCTATGTACCTGTTCGGTTTTTAAAAATCATTTATGATGTTAATAATAATAAATAAATAAAAAACGTGTTTTCATTATCTGCTGCTTAATTTTTATTTTTTTTTTTTTCATTTATTTTTTTTTTGCTTGATTCTCTTGTTGAAGGCCGAGCCCGCGATCTCAAAACCCCCTGGTTCCTGGTGGGGATTGGTTTCTGTTCAGTTACATTACATTACAGGCATTTAGCAGACGCTCTTGTCCAGAGCAACTTACACAACTCATTTTACATCGCATTTTACATTGTATCCAATTATACAGCTGGTCAATTGATGTTATTAAATATGTATAAAGGTATATAGATTTTGTCCTATTTACAATTTAAGAAAAAAATAGGGCAATGTGCTGGATTTTTTAAACGTATGCTTCCAACATTTAAACTGCCATTACTGTTATCTTTTACTACTTAGCATACATTTTAAATAGGTGTGCTTTGCATTGTTACTGCTCATAAACTAAAATCCATAGCGGGAGCAACAATCTGTTTGTTTTATTGCAGGACAGGATAATATTGACTATTACCACTATATAATAGAATTGTTCCGACTTTTTTTATACAGGTGTTTGCAGGGATGGGAGTCAGTGCTGTGTCTCAGTAGATTGTCATCTTAATTATTTATTTAATAAATGTGCCAATTACTATAATCACAACTGCATACAAGCCATTTTGATTTTTATTTGATTTTAAGTGGAAATTAAACAAGACCTGTTTTAGTTTCCCTATTTCAGAGTGAACTTTTTTTCCCCCTGAGCTTCAAATTAGGCATAATTGGGATGGTGAAATTATGATTACTTGTCTAAGGTTAAGATGCATTGGAAACGTTTATCTGCTGTTGTTAAATAAAAGCTGGTCCTGAAGATGGGTAAATATAATGCATAACATGTCTTTTTTAATGTCTGTTTTTCTGTGCTAAAAACATTTTTAAAAATATTGATCACACGCACAGTAAAATATTCAGTCTCTACTTAACTCTGAGGTTTATATCCAGGGTCCGACAGTGATCACAGGGACTCTCTTCGAGTAAAATCTACTACCTCAAAACACTGAACATTTTACTCTTTACTCTACCATTTTTGCTGATTTGAGAGATTTGCAGTGACAGTACCAGGTGCTTTTTTTTTAACTTGCATGTTAGGGCCCCCCACACGCATTAAGTCACAAATTACCATTAGTGCTCATACACATCTTTATATGTTTATAATGATTATGCCGTGTGGCCGGGTCTGCTGGGAGTTTCAAAGCCCACAGTGAGAGCTGCTGCAATTAGCCTGGTGAGCTAAACTCCAACCCCCGACCCCCCCACCCCCCCCCAAACCACTGAAACCCCCACCCTAGTGGCAGGTAAACTTACTAATTGCGCTCGTACTGCTTCAGTGGGCGTGATATCCCATTCAGTCCCAGGCGTGCTAACGTGCTAACTCGCGTCACGTGCTAACCAGTGCCTCTGAAGTCCCCTAGCGATAGCGCTAAAGTGCTTCTCTCAGAAAGTATCCTATCATGAGTCAGAGGCCACGTTAGAGCCTTGGGGCGGCCCTAGGCCGAAAGATTTTGTGATGCCCTTATGAACGTCTTCCACTGTCTTTAAGTTACCCAAAACTCCTGAAACTGAGCCCCCCACCATCCCCCATAGATCGATGCCCCAGGCAGTTACCTCTGTTGCCCGTCCATGAGATTTCACCTCAGCTCACGAGAGACGGTGGAGCCGACCGACATCTGGAGGAATTACCACGTCTGGCTGTGAAAGCGATAGATGCATCCACCCTGCAATTGTCGGCAGCCGAAAATGGACACGGTTGAAGAGAAGCAATGATAGTATTCAGCGTAGGGGTGACTTTCATGGTGGACGGTGTCTTTCCAGCATTTTTTGTTACGGCCTGGTATTTCAAAGGCTCTCGATAGCTATAATGGCTCCCGAATTTGATGGGATTTGTGCTTTTTCTCACCGTAAGCTGAGGTGAAAGGTGCCGGGCGGTGATGGTCCTCTTAACGTCTTCAACCCCGTCAGGGTCTTCGATGGCTTTGACATTGAGCTTGGAGCGTGCGCGCGTGTGTGAGGAACAAGGGCAACAAAGAAAATAAAAGTGGTATCACCCACCAGAACAAAAAAGAAAAAAAAAAAAAAAAAAAAAAACGAAAATCCATCTCGCTCTCACACTTGGCCTGATAACCTGGTAGCTAAAACTATTTGTCTTCTTCTTGTCAGCTGCGAAATCATAGGTGTGGAGGGCAAATGCTCAAACAATTTGAGGAGAGACAACAATTTCTCTTCAGTGCTAACGGTACAAAAACCGCAGGTTTTGAAATGATCATGAGGCTACATTCTCTCTCTCTCTCCCTAAATATTGTGCGCTGACCTTTAGGGTAAGTGGTCTGGGTTCCATCATCCAGGCCTTCAGAGATGTCTAGATATTGTTTTCAAAAAAAGAAAACGGGGACATTTGTTCTGTTCTTTGTTTTTCATTTTCAACTGTCACACATACCCAGATCCCCACGATCCTGCCATAAAAAAAAAAAAAATCAGGACTGTCCCACTGAGAAATCTGGACTCTGGCACTTCTGTTTGAATAAGCAGCCTATATGTTCTTGTCACTGTTATGGGTTTGTGCTCACATTGTGATAAGCTCAGACAGTGTTCTCGTTTATTTACTTATTTATTTATTTATTTTTGTGAAATAAATCTCCCAAATTCAGCAAGGGAAGCATGAAGTCTGTGGGTGTTCTGGCAAGCGGGTCTTTGAATGCAAAGAAGGACGACAACGTACCGCCCGAGGGGGTTTACAGTATCTCCAAAAACACAAGTAATTTGGGTTTTTTGTGTTAACCGCTTCACAAAAGATCGGTGTCACGCCTGTCTCTTTGCATGACGTCCCGTGGGGGGGAGGGCTATTGCTTTGTTTCCAGGCTTGTAAGGCTTTCTGTGCTGTCAGAGGTGGTGTTTTTACTCCCTCTTGGGTTGTCAGGGAGAAGCCAGACTCTTCACGTTTAGAGTTGTATTATCAGTCTGAAAGAGCTGACTATGAATGTATAGTGTCAATGAATCAGTCATATTTGACCTCATTCATTTTCTTAAACATAATTTCTACATATTGCAGCGGTATTAATCACTTTGTTAAGAGGTATTACTAAGTACAATTCACATAATATTTGAACTTTGACAGATAATCCAAAGCAATGCATTTTTTTTAAATTCAGTGCTTAATCAGTTTAATAGATAGGTGTAGAGAAGAGCCATATTTAAAATGTTCTGCAGAACAAAGATTGGTTTTCCTCAGTATATTTTGCCTTATTCAGCGGGAAAGAAAGCAGTTACAGCAACAGATAGAGGAGGACTCACAGCTCAGAAGGTGCCAGGGCAGAGTGATGAACCCCCAATCACCTGGGGGGTGGGGGGGGGGGCTCCCCTATGGCTACAGACTATGCCACACATCTCACCAAGGTCTGATTTGAAGGTCAGACACAACCTCCGAAGCTCTACCTGGGTGGTCCCCTGGATGTTGTGTACCGCTAGCTTGACGCATGTTCTCACCGTGGTCATAGCAACAAGGTGCAATTTTGCTAAGTACGTAAGTAAGCAGGTAAGTAAGGCCTGTCTCTAAGCCTCAGCCCACTTTATTCCTGCTTTGTTTATGTCCTTTTTGTCCCAAACATCACACCATATGTTATGCTTCTTCTTATGGGTTATGAGATGCCGGTCTCTGGGCAGTGTTCGCAATAAGATCCTATTTCGAGCGAGGAGAAAGCGAGTGTAGCTTGTCATCGTACGATATTGTTTCCTCCCTCCCGGCGCGTGGTTTTTATTAGCACTGTTCTCCCGTTCTGTCAGAAGGGGGTCAAAGGGAGATGGATGTGCTGCAAATGGATGAATTTCGAGCGGCAATTCGAACGTTCTCACCCGGGCTTTAGCAGCAAATTTTTACATCCTGCATTTTTTGGGGGGGGGGGGGGTTTTTTCTCCCGTATGTCAAAGAGAAGGCTGCCGTCGATTGTATTTGGGACTCTCTGAAGCACTCTGCTACCTGCGGTTCGTGTCAGTTACGGGCGACTTCGTCTCGGATCTCTCGATGTCGGCTCCCGATCGCTCGTCGCCCGCTGGGGTGAAACCATGGCCTGAAGAACGCGGAGTGGGGGGGGGGGGACTGGCCTTCCAGACTCCGGAATTTTGCGGCTGCTTGCGGTGGGTTGCCATGCTAATGGGTTCGGGGACCACAGGCAGGAAGTGCTGGAGGACTGTGGGTGTAAGCTCAGGGATGTGATGTCAACGTGATTTATAAGCAGCGGGGCCGTATTCTGGGGGATTATTTCTAGATGCTTCCGTCTGGGCTAAAATCAGGTAGGAGAAGACCTTCCCTGCGGGTCTCTGTTGGACGTACATCTGGGCCACAAGACTCTTTTTTACAGTTGATATACAGAATAATAGAGGCCTCAGGCTTTTGTAGATTACCGGGCCAACATTTAATTTTTTTATTTTTTTACCTGGATGCTACACTTACCACCTTCTCTGACGTGTTGCTTGTCGTGTGTCACACGACATTACCCAGCATTCACTTGAAGCCTGTCACATAGGTGAACTTACGCCAGGGCACGTCATCGCCCTGGCAACACCAGGAAAGCGGACGGCTCTGGTCTGAGGTCACATCACGGTCACGAACCTTCGGTGTCGCCCTCACGACCGAAATATCACCTCACTGTAAATCACCACCCCTCGTCCTGCTCTGTGCGGGGTCCCCCCCTCCCCCACTTTCCACCGGAGTCTTTCAGGGCAAAATAGCCAAGGACGACTCTAATTATATTTTACAAACGGGGACACCCGTACGCTACCGAAGCATACTGCTCCGACACAGCGATTGAGTATGATTACAGCAAAAAATAAACTTGTCTGGGAGAATGGAATGCGTTGCAAATTCAAAGCGATGCAATAACCACATTAGACATGGTTTGAATATGTTTTTTTCGCATATGAATGAACCTCATATGCATATCAGTATAATTATTAGGCATATCACTGTAATTATTAGGTGTTCAAAGCCCCCCTCCCCCTCAACACGCTGAATATGCTTCACATAGAATGTAAAACAGTCTTGTTCAATTATATGCTTCTTTGTTGTTAGGATCTGGTGGGGCATTATTTTACAGAGTGTGTTTAATTGCTGATATAAATCTTAAGCCATGGCATGTTGCTCGCACGTTCTGCTAATGCCACCATTTAATATTCAAACTTAAGTGAAATATTCTCTGCACATGCGCATGCAGTGGGGCTCCAGAACGCATCAGAGACGTGTTGTTTATTTCTAAAATTCATGACTTGGGGTCTCCTGGTCGATGCAAAGAGATGAGCATGATTGGACCACAAGAAATGTCTTTAAAAAATCTGTTTTCTTCCCTGAAGTAAAAAAAAAAAAGAAAGAAATGGGCCTCATTCACAGAAACATGCATATGATCATATTTGATCATACATTCTGTGTAAGAACATTTACAGAAACATTTCAACATTCATTGTTCTTTTTTTTTTTTTAATAGAAGTTTGATCCTGGCTGTTTCCTTATGCTAAACTTTACAAATAGGCAGCATTCATCATCTCATACACCTGGGATATACACAAAAACAAAGGTCTGTATAATAATAATTTAAGAGAAGTTTTGTGAATGAGGCCCATTTATTATTGTTCTGCTGATGGGGATGGCACCAGAAAAAAATCACTCTGTACTGTTCTGTTCCCCCTCCGTTGGCTGTTCTGCTCGCAGTTGGCTGCAGTTTAAGCCCTTGGAGTAAGATGTGGGTAATACGAGCTCACAGCTGAGCTATCCCAAGGCTTCTCTTTCAAAACCCAGCAGGTGCATCACATGCTGCAAAAAGGTCTGTTTAACAAGTGTTTTCATCTTGTAATGGGACTTAAATATATTTTTTTCTTTCATTCAAGTAGAAAATATGAGCTTAAGTTACTTTTTGCTTGGCTAGTAAAATGTTCTCACTCCATTATCAAATCCTGAAATGAGTAAAGCTGTGTCAACTCATATGCAATCTTTTTGTCTTATTTAGTATTTAAAAAAAATGTCATAGAAATAGGATTATGAAAGTTACATGTCACTGGCTTTTATTTAAAAAAAAAAAAATGTAATCCAGCTTTGTGATTATAAAGCAGAGCGCGGGGGGACTGACATTTTTATTTGGGCTCGAGCGCGCACGAAAAGATGTTCACACGTGGCAGCGGGGTGCGCCGAGCCTTCCCCAAATCTGTGCGGCACGGGGCGGGGGAAGCGAGAACCCGCCCGCAATTATCGGCTCTGCGGCGGGCCGGGAATGGGAGAGGCCCCGCGCCTCTTCACAGGCCCAGCTGGCGAGTTTGGCGTCGGCGAAATAAACGCCGTGGTGTCTCTAGTGCTCGCACTGGGGGGGGGGGGGACGGGGGGAGATGGGAGGGGGGGGAGGGGGGCTCAAGGGCTTCTCCTCGCTGCGGAAGAAATGGGGCCAGCGCCCACCGGTGCGGGGGCTCTCTGAGGCACGTTTTTTAGACGTCTGGAAAAATGAGTCCGGGAGGAAGTCAGAGAACTACGCGAGGGTTAATTACATATGGGAAGTAGATCGCCCTGCCAATAATTTCGGCGGAGGCCAGCTGGAATTCTAAGCTGGTTTTAGCTGGTTTTAGCTGGTTTTTTTTGTTTGTTTTTTTTTTTTTTTTTTTGAAACTTCTAGCAGGTCAAAAAACTGGCCTGTGGCTGCTCAAAAAAGCTGGACTCTAAGGGGCCAAAATTCTCAAAGCTGGTAGAGTAAGATGGTGGTCAAACCGATGGACTAGCTGCCTGTATTGGCTGGTAGGCTGGTGAAGAGCTAGTTGTACAGCTAAAAGTGTAAAAAAAAAAAAAAAACACAACAGAATCCAGTTTGACCAGCTCAAGCCGGTTTAAGCTGGAATTTTCAGCAGGGCTGCCGAAGGAGGGCAAAGGGGTAAAAAAATATCTTGCCATGTGATCACCACACTCAGCCATACCATCAGTGTTACATAATGTAAAAGTAATATTCATCGTGATCATGAAGTACATCTTTCCAACCCATTAAATCGAACCATGTTTCCTTAATAACCACAGTGAAATAAAAGAAAAAAATTAGTTTTAAAAAGCATATGATTAAATTGTATTCAAATAGAAAATCACCAAAATATGTAAGCCTAAAGGCTTATGTCCAAAAACTGAATGAATGGAAAAAGTATTTATTTATTTTTATTTTTTGGATGGATGTAAAACCATGTTTATTTACAAAGAATGATTAAATTAATTAAAATGAGTTTTAAGACATTTAAGATGCAAATATGTTGAAGTGGAAAATGATCAAAACATGTAAGCCTATAGCCTTGTGTTCAAAAGCAGAATAAATGCAAGAAATATTAAATATGTATTTTTTTTTATTTAGATGGATGTAAAACCATGTTAATTTACCTAAAATTATTAAATTAATTATTTAAAATGAGTTTGAAGATATAAATGATTTCCAATTATGATGGAAATATGTTGAAGTGGAAAATAACCAAAATACAAAAGCCTATAGGCTTATGTCCAAAAACTGAATAAATGCAAATATATATATATATATATATATATATATATATATATATATATATATATATATATATATATATATATATATATATATATATTAAAAATTCCATTTTTTCATTTAGATGGATGCAAAAACGTTTTTATTTATCAAAAACTATTAAATGAATTAATCAAAATGAGTTTTAAGACATTTATGATGCAAATATGTTGAAGTGGAAAATCACCAACATATGGAAATTCATTAGGTAATTGAACATGATTCCCTATCTGTTAGAATCAAAAACAGGCATTTAAAAAATGTTAGCAGTTTTTGGACATGAGACTACATAGACTTTTGTCATTTTTGATTTTCCACCAAAATAGATTTTTCATCATGAATTGAAATGAAATGAATGAGAACCATGAAATGAAATGAATCAGAATCAATTCTAGTCATATATTCTAATGGGAAAGTTAATTAAATGTGATTCCCTATCTGTCTCAATCAAAAACAGGAATTAAAATTTTTTAGCAGTTTTTCCACATTTTGGACATAAGCCTATAGCCTTATGTATTTTTCCATTTTCCACCAAAAATAGATTTTTCATCATAAATCCCTTCAAAGTCATTTCTATTCATTTATTTCAACGGGGAAGTTAATTAAACACCATTTCCTATCTGTTTGAATGGAAAACAGGCATTTTTAAATTTTTTGCAGTTTTTCCACATTTTGGACATAAGCCTATAGCCTTATGTATTTTTCCATTTTCCACCAAAAATAGATTTTTCATCATAAATCCCTTCAAAGTCATTTCTATTATTTATTTCAACGGGGAAGTTAATTAAAACACCATTTCCTATCTGTTTGAATGGAAAAAACAGGCATTTTTAAATTTTTTGCAGTTTTTCCACAGTTTGGACATAAGCCTATAGCCTTATGTTTTTTTTTTTCCATTTTCCACCAAAAATAGATTTTTCATCATAAATCCCTTCAAAGTCATTTCTATTCATTTATTTCAACGGGGAAGTTAATTAAACACCATTTCCTATCTGTTTGAATGGAAAACAGGCATTTTTAAATTTTTTGCAGTTTTTCCACAGTTTGGACATAAGCCTATAGCCTTATGTTTTTTTCCATTTTCCACCAAAAATAGATTTTTCATCATAAATCCCTTCAAAGTCATTTCTATTCATTTATTTCAACGGGGAAGTTAATTAAACACCATTTCCTATCTGTTTGAATGGAAAACAGGCATTTTTAAATTTTTTGCAGTTTTTCCACATTTTGGACATAAGCCTATAGCCTTATGTTTTTTCCATTTTCCACCAAAAATAGATTTTTCATCATAAATCCCTTCAAAGTCATTTCTATTCATTTATTTCAACGGGGAAGTTAATTAAACACCATTTCCTATCTGTTTGAATGGAAAACAGGCATTTTTAAATTTTTTGCAGTTTTTCCACAGTTTGGACATAAGCCTATAGCCTTATGTTTTTTTCCATTTTCCACCAAAAATAGATTTTTCATCATAAATCCCTTCAAAGTCATTTCTATTCATTTATTTCAACGGGGAAGTTAATTAAACACCATTTCCTATCTGTTTGAATGGAAAACAGGCATTTTTAAATTTTTTGCAGTTTTTCCACAGTTTGGACATAAGCCTATAGCCTTATGTTTTTTTTCCATTTTCCACCAAAAATAGATTTTTCATCATAAATCCCTTCAAAGTCATTTCTATTCATTTATTTCAACGGGGAAGTTAATTAAACACCATTTCCTATCTGTTTGAATGGAAAACAGGCATTTTTAAATTTTTTGCAGTTTTTCCACATTTTGGACATAAGCCTATAGCCTTATGTTTTTTCCATTTTCCACCAAAAATAGATTTTTCATCATAAATCCCTTCAAAGTCATTTCTATTCATTTATTTCAACGGGGAAGTTAATTAAACACCATTTCCTATCTGTTTGAATGGAAAACAGGCATTTTTAAATTTTTTGCAGTTTTTCCACAGTTTGGACATAAGCCTATAGCCTTATGTTTTTTTCCATTTTCCACCAAAAATAGATTTTTCATCATAAATCCCTTCAAAGTCATTTCTATTCATTTATTTCAACGGGGAAGTTAATTAAACACCATTTCCTATCTGTTTGAATGGAAAACAGGCATTTTTAAATTTTTTGCAGTTTTTCCACAGTTTGGACATAAGCCTATAGCCTTATGTTTTTTTCCATTTTCCACCAAAAATAGATTTTTCATCATAAATCCCTTCAAAGTCATTTCTATTCATTTATTTCAACGGGGAAGTTAATTAAACACCATTTCCTATCTGTTTGAATGGAAAACAGGCATTTTTAAATTTTTTGCAGTTTTTCCACATTTTGGACATAAGCCTATAGCCTTATGTTTTTTTCCATTTTCCACCAAAAATAGATTTTTCATCATAAATCCCTTCAAAGTCATTTCTATTCATTTATTTCAACGGGGAAGTTAATTAAACACCATTTCCTATCTGTTTGAATGGAAAACAGGCATTTTTAATTTTTTGCAGTTTTTCCACAGTTTGGACATAAGCCTATAGCCTTATGTTTTTTTCCATTTTCCACCAAAAATAGATTTTTCATCATAAATCCCTTCAAAGTCATTTCTATTCATTTATTTCAACGGGGAAGTTAATTAAACACCATTTCCTATCTGTTTGAATGGAAAACAGGCATTTTTAAATTTTTTGCAGTTTTTCCACAGTTTGGACATAAGCCTATAGCCTTATGTTTTTTTTCCATTTTCCACCAAAAATAGATTTTTCATCATAAATCCCTTCAAAGTCATTTCTATTCATTTATTTCAACGGGGAAGTTAATTAAACACCATTTCCTATCTGTTTGAATGGAAAACAGGCATTTTTAAATTTTTTGCAGTTTTTCCACATTTTGGACATAAGCCTATAGCCTTATGTATTTTTCCATTTTCCACCAAAAATAGATTTTTCATCATAAATCCCTTCAAAGTCATTTCTATTCATTTATTTCAACGGGGAAGTTAATTAAACACCATTTCCTATCTGTTTGAATGGAAAACAGGCATTTTTAAATTTTTTGCAGTTTTTCCACAGTTTGGACATAAGCCTATAGCCTTATGTTTTTTTCCATTTTCCACCAAAAATAGATTTTTCATCATAAATCCCTTCAAAGTCATTTCTATTCATTTATTTCAACGGGGAAGTTAATTAAACACCATTTCCTATCTGTTTGAATGGAAAACAGGCATTTTTAAATTTTTTGCAGTTTTTCCACAGTTTGGACATAAGCCTATAGCCTTATGTTTTTTTCCATTTTCCACCAAAAATAGATTTTTCATCATAAATCCCTTCAAAGTCATTTCTATTCATTTATTTCAACGGGGAAGTTAATTAAACACCATTTCCTATCTGTTTGAATGGAAAACAGGCATTTTTAAATTTTTTGCAGTTTTTCCACAGTTTGGACATAAGCCTATAGCCTTATGTATTTTTCCATTTTCCACCAAAAATAGATTTTTCATCATAAATCCCTTCAAAGTCATTTCTATTCATTTATTTCAACGGGGGGGAAGTTAATTAAACACCATTTCCTATCTGTTTGAATGGAAAACAGGCATTTTTAAATTTTTTGCAGTTTTTCCACAGTTTGGACATAAGCCTATAGCCTTATGTTTTTTTCCATTTTCCACCAAAAATAGATTTTTCATCATAAATCCCTTCAAAGTCATTTCTATTCATTTATTTCAACGGGGAAGTTAATTAAACACCATTTCCTATCTGTTTGAATGGAAAACAGGCATTTTTAAATTTTTTTGCAGTTTTTCCACAGTTTGGACATAAGCCTATAGCCTTATGTTTTTTTCCATTTTCCACCAAAAATAGATTTTTCATCATAAATCCCTTCAAAGTCATTTCTATTCATTTATTTCAACGGGGAAGTTAATTAAACACCATTTCCTATCTGTTTGAATGGAAAACAGGCATTTTTAAATTTTTTTGCAGTTTTTCCACAGTTTGGACATAAGCCTATAGCCTTATGTTTTTTTTCCATTTTCCACCAAAAATAGATTTTTCATCATAAATCCCTTCAAAGTCATTTCTATTCATTTATTTCAACGGGGAAGTTAATTAAACACCATTTCCTATCTGTTTGAATGGAAAACAGGCATTTTTAAATTTTTTGCAGTTTTTCCACATTTTGGACATAAGCCTATAGCCTTATGTTTTTTTCCATTTTCCACCAAAAATAGATTTTTCATCATAAATCCCTTCAAAGTCATTTCTATTCATTTATTTCAACGGGGAAGTTAATTAAACACCATTTCCTATCTGTTTGAATGGAAAACAGGCATTTTTAAATTTTTTGCAGTTTTTCCACAGTTTGGACATAAGCCTATAGCCTTATGTTTTTTTCCATTTTCCACCAAAAATAGATTTTTCATCATAAATCCCTTCAAAGTCATTTCTATTCATTTATTTCAACGGGGAAGTTAATTAAACACCATTTCCTATCTGTTTGAATGGAAAACAGGCATTTTTAAATTTTTTTGCAGTTTTTCCACAGTTTGGACATAAGCCTATAGCCTTATGTTTTTTTCCATTTTCCACCAAAAATAGATTTTTCATCATAAATCCCTTCAAAGTCATTTCTATTCATTTATTTCAACGGGGAAGTTAATTAAACACCATTTCCTATCTGTTTGAATGGAAAACAGGCATTTTTAAATTTTTTGCAGTTTTTCCACAGTTTTGGACATAAGCCTATAGCCTTATGTTTTTTTCCATTTTCCACCAAAAATAGATTTTTCATCATAAATCCCTTCAAAGTCATTTCTATTCATTTATTTCAACGGGGAAGTTAATTAAACACCATTTCCTATCAGTTTGAATGGAAAACAGGCATTTTTAAATTTTTTGCAGTTTTTCCACAGTTTGGACATAAGCCTATAGCCTTATGTTTTTTTTCCATTTTCCACCAAAAATAGATTTTTCATCATAAATCCCTTCAAAGTCATTTCTATTCATTTATTTCAACGGGGAAGTTAATTAAACACCATTTCCTATCTGTTTGAATGGAAAACAGGCATTTTTAAATTTTTTGCAGTTTTTCCACAGTTTGGACATAAGCCTATAGCCTTATTTTTTTTTCCATTTTCCACCAAAAATAGATTTTTCATCATAAATCCCTTCAAAGTCATTTCTATTCATTTATTTCAACGGGGAAGTTAATTAAACACCATTTCCTATCTGTTTGAATGGAAAACAGGCATTTTTAAATTTTTTGCAGTTTTTCCACAGTTTGGACATAAGCCTATAGCCTTATGTTTTTTTTCCATTTTCCACCAAAAATAGATTTTTCATCATAAATCCCTTCAAAGTCATTTCTATTCATTTATTTCAACGGGGAAGTTAATTAAACACCATTTCCTATCTGTTTGAATGGAAAACAGGCATTTTTAAATTTTTTGCAGTTTTTCCACATTTTGGACATAAGCCTATAGCCTTATGTTTTTTTCCATTTTCCACCAAAAATAGATTTTTCATCATAAATCCCTTCAAAGTCATTTCTATTCATTTATTTCAACGGGGAAGTTAATTAAACACCATTTCCTATCTGTTTGAATGGAAAACAGGCATTTTTAAATTTTTTGCAGTTTTTTCCACAGTTTGGACATAAGCCTATAGCCTTATGTTTTTTTCCATTTTCCACCAAAAATAGATTTTTCATCATAAATCCCTTCAAAGTCATTTCTATTCATTTATTTCAACGGGGAAGTTAATTAAACACCATTTCCTATCTGTTTGAATGGAAAACAGGCATTTTTAAATTTTTTGCAGTTTTTCCACATTTTGGACATAAGCCTATAGCCTTATGTTTTTTTCCATTTTCCACCAAAAATAGATTTTTCATCATAAATCCCTTCAAAGTCATTTCTATTCATTTATTTCAACGGGGAAGTTAATTAAACACCATTTCCTATCTGTTTGAATGGAAAACAGGCATTTTTAAATTTTTTGCAGTTTTTCCACATTTTGGACATAAGCCTATAGCCTTATGTATTTTTCCATTTTCCACCCAAAATAGATTTTTCATCATAAATCCCTTCAAAGTCATTTCTATTCATTTATTTCAACGGGGAAGTTAATTAAACACCATTTCCTATCTGTTTGAATGGAAAACAGGCATTTTTAAATTTTTTGCAGTTTTTCCACAGTTTGGACATAAGCCTATAGCCTTATGTTTTTTTCCATTTTCCACCAAAAATAGATTTTTCATCATAAATCCCTTCAAAGTCATTTCTATTCATTTATTTCAACGGGGAAGGGAAGTAATTAAAACACCATTTCCTATCTGTTTGAATGGAAAACAGGCATTTTTAAATTTTTTGCAGTTTTTCCACAGTTTTGGACATAAGCCTATAGCCTTATGTTTTTTTTTTCCATTTTCCACCAAAAATAGATTTTTCATCATAAATCCCTTCAAAGTCATTTCTATTCATTTATTTCAACGGGGAAGTTAATTAAACACCATTTCCTATCTGTTTGAATGGAAAACAGGCATTTTTAAATTTTTTGCAGTTTTTCCACATTTTGGACATAAGCCTATAGCCTTATGTTTTTTTCCATTTTCCACCAAAAATAGATTTTTCATCATAAATCCCTTCAAAGTCATTTCTATTCATTTATTTCAACGGGGAAGTTAATTAAACACCATTTCCTATCTGTTTGAATGGAAAACAGGCATTTTTAAATTTTTTGCAGTTTTTCCACAGTTTGGACATAAGCCTATAGCCTTATGTTTTTTTCCATTTTCCACCAAAAATAGATTTTTCATCATAAATCCCTTCAAAGTCATTTCTATTCATTTATTTCAACGGGGAAGTTAATTAAACACCATTTCCTATCTGTTTGAATGGAAAACAGGCATTTTTAAATTTTTTGCAGTTTTTCCACAGTTTGGACATAAGCCTATAGCCTTATGTTTTTTTCCATTTTCCACCAAAAATAGATTTTTCATCATAAATCCCTTCAAAGTCATTTCTATTCATTTATTTCAACGGGGAAGTTAATTAAACACCATTTCCTATCTGTTTGAATGGAAAACAGGCATTTTTAAATTTTTTGCAGTTTTTCCACAGTTTGGACATGAGCCTATAGCCTTATGTTTTTTTTTTTTCCATTTTCCACCAAAAATAGATTTTTCATCATAAATCCCTTCAAAGTCATTTCTATTCATTTATTTCAACGGGGAAGTTAATTAAACACCATTTCCTATCTGTTTGAATGGAAAACAGGCATTTTTAAATTTTTTGCAGTTTTTCCACATTTTGGACATAAGCCTATAGCCTTATTATGTTTTTTTCCATTTTCCACCAAAAATAGATTTTTCATCATAAATCCCTTCAAAGTCATTTCTATTCATTTATTTCAACGGGGAAGTTAATTAAACACCATTTCCTATCTGTTTGAATGGAAAACAGGCATTTTTAAATTTTTTTGCAGTTTTTTCCACAGTTTGGACATAAGCCTATAGCCTTATTTTTTTTTTTTTTTCCATTTTCCACCAAAAATAGATTTTTCATCATAAATCCCTTCAAAGTCATTTCTATTCATTTATTTCAACGGGGAAGTTAATTAAACACCATTTCCTATCTGTTTGAATGGAAAACAGGCATTTTTAAATTTTTTGCAGTTTTTCCACAGTTTGGACATAAGCCTATAGCCTTATGTTTTTTTCCATTTTCCACCAAAAATAGATTTTTCATCATAAATCCCTTCAAAGTCATTTCTATTCATTTATTTCAACGGGGAAGTTAATTAAACACCATTTCCTATCTGTTTGAATGGAAAACAGGCATTTTTAAATTTTTTGCAGTTTTTCCACATTTTGGACATAAGCCTATAGCCTTATGTTTTTTTTCCATTTTCCACCAAAAATAGATTTTTCATCATAAATCCCTTCAAAGTCATTTCTATTCATTTATTTCAACGGGGAAGTTAATTAAACACCATTTCCTATCTGTTTGAATGGAAAACAGGCATTTTTTAAATTTTTTGCAGTTTTTCCACAGTTTGGACATAAGCCTATAGCCTTATGTTTTTTTCCATTTTCCACCAAAAATAGATTTTTCATCATAAATCCCTTCAAAGTCATTTCTATTCATTTATTTCAACGGGGAAGTTAATTAAACACCATTTCCTATCTGTTTGAATGGAAAACAGGCATTTTTAAATTTTTTGCAGTTTTTCCACAGTTTGGACATAAGCCTATAGCCTTATGTTTTTTTCCATTTTCCACCAAAAATAGATTTTCATCATAAATCCCTTCAAAGTCATTTCTATTCATTTATTTCAACGGGGAAGTTAATTAAACACCATTTCCTATCTGTTTGAATGGAAAACAGGCATTTTTAAATTTTTTGCAGTTTTTCCACAGTTTGGACATAAGCCTATAGCCTTATGTTTTTTTCCATTTTCCACCAAAAATAGATTTTTCATCATAAATCCCTTCAAAGTCATTTCTATTCATTTATTTCAACGGGGAAGTTAATTAAACACCATTTCCTATCTGTTTGAATGGAAAACAGGCATTTTTAAATTTTTTGCAGTTTTTCCACATTTTGGACATAAGCCTATAGCCTTATGTTTTTTTTTTCCATTTTCCACCAAAAATAGATTTTTCATCATAAATCCCTTCAAAGTCATTTCTATTCATTTATTTCAACGGGGAAGTTAATTAAACACCATTTCCTATCTGTTTGAATGGAAAACAGGCATTTTTAAATTTTTTGCAGTTTTTCCACAGTTTGGACATAAGCCTATAGCCTGTATGTTTTTTTCCATTTTCCACCAAAAATAGATTTTTCATCATAAATCCCTTCAAAGTCATTTCTATTCATTTATTTCAACGGGGAAGTTAATTAAACACCATTTCCTATCTGTTTGAATGGAAAACAGGCATTTTTAAATTTTTTGCAGTTTTTCCACAGTTTGGACATAAGCCTATAGCCTTATGTTTTTTTCCATTTTCCACCAAAAATAGATTTTTCATCATAAATCCCTTCAAAGTCATTTCTATTCATTTATTTCAACGGGGAAGTTAATTAAACACCATTTCCTATCTGTTTGAATGGAAAACAGGCATTTTTAAATTTTTTGCAGTTTTTCCACATTTTGGACATAAGCCTATAGCCTTATGTTTTTTTTCCATTTTCCACCAAAAATAGATTTTTCATCATAAATCCCTTCAAAGTCATTTCTATTCATTTATTTCAACGGGGAAGTTAATTAAACACCATTTCCTATCTGTTTGAATGGAAAACAGGCATTTTTAAATTTTTTGCAGTTTTTCCACATTTTGGACATAAGCCTATAGCCTTATGTTTTTTCCATTTTCCACCAAAAATAGATTTTTCATCATAAATCCCTTCAAAGTCATTTCTATTCATTTATTTCAACGGGGAAGTTAATTAAACACCATTTCCTATCTGTTTGAATGGAAAACAGGCATTTTTAAATTTTTTGCAGTTTTTCCACATTTTGGACATAAGCCTATAGCCTTATGTTTTTTTTCCATTTTCCACCAAAAATAGATTTTTCATCATAAATCCCTTCAAAGTCATTTCTATTCATTTATTTCAACGGGGAAGTTAATTAAACACCATTTCCTATCTGTTTGAATGGAAAACAGGCATTTTTTAAATTTTTTGCAGTTTTTCCACAGTTTGGACATAAGCCTATAGCCTTATGTTTTTTTCCATTTTCCACCAAAAATAGATTTTTCATCATAAATCCCTTCAAAGTCATTTCTATTCATTTATTTCAACGGGGAAGTTAATTAAACACCATTTCCTATCTGTTTGAATGGAAAACAGGCATTTTTAAATTTTTTGCAGTTTTTTCCACAGTTTGGACATAAGCCTATAGCCTTATGTTTTTTTTTTCCATTTTCCACCAAAAATAGATTTTTCATCATAAATCCCTTCAAAGTCATTTCTATTCATTTATTTCAACGGGGAAGTTAATTAAACACCATTTCCTATCTGTTTGAATGGAAAACAGGCATTTTTAAATTTTTTGCAGTTTTTCCACAGTTTGGACATAAGCCTATAGCCTTATGTTTTTTTTCCATTTTCCACCAAAAATAGATTTTTCATCATAAATCCCTTCAAAGTCATTTCTATTCATTTATTTCAACGGGGAAGTTAATTAAACACCATTTCCTATCTGTTTGAATGGAAAACAGGCATTTTTAAATTTTTTGCAGTTTTTCCACATTTTGGACATAAGCCTATAGCCTTATTTTTTTTTTTTTTCCATTTTCCACCAAAAATAGATTTTTCATCATAAATCCCTTCAAAGTCATTTCTATTCATTTATTTCAACGGGGAAGTTAATTAAACACCATTTCCTATCTGTTTGAATGGAAAACAGGCATTTTTAAATTTTTTGCAGTTTTTCCACAGTTTGGACATAAGCCTATAGCCTTATGTTTTTTTCCATTTTCCACCAAAAATAGATTTTTCATCATAAATCCCTTCAAAGTCATTTCTATTCATTTATTTCAACGGGGAAGTTAATTAAACACCATTTCCTATCTGTTTGAATGGAAAACAGGCATTTTTAAATTTTTTGCAGTTTTTCCACAGTTTGGACATAAGCCTATAGCCTTATGTTTTTTTTCCATTTTCCACCAAAAATAGATTTTTCATCATAAATCCCTTCAAAGTCATTTCTATTCATTTATTTCAACGGGGAAGTTAATTAAACACCATTTCCTATCTGTTTGAATGGAAAACAGGCATTTTTAAATTTTTTGCAGTTTTTCCACATTTTGGACATAAGCCTATAGCCTTATGTTTTTTTCCATTTTCCACCAAAAATAGATTTTTCATCATAAATCCCTTCAAAGTCATTTCTATTCATTTATTTCAACGGGGAAGTTAATTAAACACCATTTCCTATCTGTTTGAATGGAAAACAGGCATTTTTAAATTTTTTGCAGTTTTTCCACATTTTGGACATAAGCCTATAGCCTTATGTTTTTTTCCATTTTCCACCAAAAATAGATTTTTCATCATAAATCCCTTCAAAGTCATTTCTATTCATTTATTTCAACGGGGAAGTTAATTAAACACCATTTCCTATCTGTTTGAATGGAAAACAGGCATTTTTAAATTTTTTGCAGTTTTTCCACAGTTTGGACATAAGCCTATAGCCTTATGTTTTTTTCCATTTTCCACCAAAAATAGATTTTTCATCATAAATCCCTTCAAAGTCATTTCTATTCATTTATTTCAACGGGGAAGTTAATTAAACACCATTTCCTATCTGTTTGAATGGAAAACAGGCATTTTTAAATTTTTTGCAGTTTTTCCACATTTTGGACATAAGCCTTATGTATTTTTCCATTTTCCACCCAAAATAGATTTTTCATCATAAATCCCTTCAAAGTCATTTCTATTCATTTATTTCAACGGGGAAGTTAATTAAACACCATTTCCTATCTGTTTGAATGGAAAACAGGCATTTTTAAATTTTTTGCAGTTTTTCCACAGTTTTGGACATAAGCCTATAGCCTTATGTTTTTTTCCATTTTCCACCAAAAATAGATTTTTCATCATAAATCCCTTCAAAGTCATTTCTATTCATTTATTTCAACGGGGAAGTGAATTAAACACCATTTCCTATCTGTTTGAATGGAAAACAGGCATTTTTAAATTTTTTGCAGTTTTTCCACAGTTTGGACATAAGCCTATAGCCTTATGTTTTTTTTCCATTTTCCACCAAAAATAGATTTTTCATCATAAATCCCTTCAAAGTCATTTCTATTCATTTATTTCAACGGGGAAGTTAATTAAACACCATTTCCTATCTGTTTGAATGGAAAACAGGCATTTTTAAATTTTTTGCAGTTTTTCCACATTTTGGACATAAGCCTATAGCCTTATGTTTTTTCCATTTTCCACCAAAAATAGATTTTTCATCATAAATCCCTTCAAAGTCATTTCTATTCATTTATTTCAACGGGGAAGTTAATTAAACACCATTTCCTATCTGTTTGAATGGAAAACAGGCATTTTTAAATTTTTTGCAGTTTTTCCACAGTTTGGACATAAGCCTATAGCCTTATTTTTTTTTTCCATTTTCCACCAAAAATAGATTTTTCATCATAAATCCCTTCAAAGTCATTTTCTATTCATTTATTTCAACGGGGAAGTTAATTAAACACCATTTCCTATCTGTTTGAATGGAAAACAGGCATTTTTAAATTTTTTGCAGTTTTTCCACATTTTGGACATAAGCCTATAGCCTTATGTTTTTTTCCATTTTCCACCAAAAATAGATTTTTCATCATAAATCCCTTCAAAGTCATTTCTATTCATTTATTTCAACGGGGAAGTTAATTAAACACCATTTCCTATCTGTTTGAATGGAAAACAGGCATTTTTAAATTTTTTGCAGTTTTTCCACATTTTGGACATAAGCCTATAGCCTTATGTTTTTTTCCATTTTCCACCAAAAATAGATTTTTCATCATAAATCCCTTCAAAGTCATTTCTATTCATTTATTTCAACGGGGAAGTTAATTAAACACCATTTCCTATCTGTTTGAATGGAAAACAGGCATTTTTAAATTTTTTGCAGTTTTTCCACATTTTGGACATAAGCCTATAGCCTTATGTTTTTTTCCATTTTCCACCAAAAATAGATTTTTCATCATAAATCCCTTCAAAGTCATTTCTATTCATTTATTTCAACGGGGAAGTTAATTAAACACCATTTCCTATCTGTTTGAATGGAAAACAGGCATTTTTAAATTTTTTGCAGTTTTTCCACAGTTTGGACATAAGCCTATAGCCTTATGTTTTTTTTTCCATTTTCCACCAAAAATAGATTTTTCATCATAAATCCCTTCAAAGTCATTTCTATTCATTTATTTCAACGGGGAAGTTAATTAAACACCATTTCCTATCTGTTTGAATGGAAAACAGGCATTTTTAAATTTTTTGCAGTTTTTCCACAGTTTGGACATAAGCCTATAGCCTTATGTTTTTTTTCCATTTTCCACCAAAATAGATTTTTCATCATAAATCCCTTCAAAGTCATTTCTATTCATTTATTTCAACGGGGAAGTTAATTAAACACCATTTCCTATCTGTTTGAATGGAAAACAGGCATTTTTAAATTTTTTTGCAGTTTTTCCACATTTTGGACATAAGCCTATAGCCTTATGTTTTTTTCCATTTTCCACCAAAAATAGATTTTTCATCATAAATCCCTTCAAAGTCATTTCTATTCATTTATTTCAACGGGGAAGTTAATTAAACACCATTTCCTATCTGTTTGAATGGAAAACAGGCATTTTTAAATTTTTTGCAGTTTTTCCACATTTTGGACATAAGCCTATAGCCTTATGTTTTTTCCATTTTCCACCAAAAATAGATTTTTCATCATAAATCCCTTCAAAGTCATTTCTATTCATTTATTTCAACGGGGAAGTTAATTAAACACCATTTCCTATCTGTTTGAATGGAAAACAGGCATTTTTAAATTTTTTGCAGTTTTTCCACATTTTGGACATAAGCCTATAGCCTTATGTTTTTTTCCATTTTCCACCAAAAATAGATTTTTCATCATAAATCCCTTCAAAGTCATTTCTATTCATTTATTTCAACGGGGAAGTTAATTAAACACCATTTCCTATCTGTTTGAATGGAAAACAGGCATTTTTAAATTTTTTGCAGTTTTTCCACAGTTTGGACATAAGCCTATAGCCTTATGTTTTTTTCCATTTTTCCACCAAAATAGATTTTTCATCATAAATCCCTTCAAAGTCATTTCTATTCATTTATTTCAACGGGGAAGTTAATTAAAAACACCATTTCCTATCTGTTTGAATGGAAAACAGGCATTTTTAAATTTTTTGCAGTTTTTCCACAGTTTGGACATAAGCCTATAGCCTTATGTTTTTTTCCATTTTCCACCAAAAATAGATTTTTCATCATAAATCCCTTCAAAGTCATTTCTATTCATTTATTTCAACGGGGAAGTTAATTAAACACCATTTCCTATCTGTTTGAATGGAAAACAGGCATTTTTAAATTTTTTGCAGTTTTTCCACATTTTGGACATAAGCCTATAGCCTTATGTTTTTTTCCATTTTCCACCAAAAATAGATTTTTCATCATAAATCCCTTCAAAGTCATTTCTATTCATTTATTTCAACGGGGAAGTTAATTAAACACCATTTCCTATCTGTTTGAATGGAAAACAGGCATTTTTAAATTTTTTGCAGTTTTTTCCACATTTTGGACATAAGCCTATAGCCTTATGTTTTTTTCCATTTTCCACCAAAAATAGATTTTTCATCATAAATCCCTTCAAAGTCATTTCTATTCATTTATTTCAACGGGGAAGTTAATTAAACACCATTTCCTATCTGTTTGAATGGAAAACAGGCATTTTTAAATTTTTTGCAGTTTTTCCACAGTTTGGACATAAGCCTATAGCCTTATGTTTTTTTCCATTTTCCACCAAAATAGATTTTTCATCATAAATCCCTTCAAAGTCATTTCTATTCATTTATTTCAACGGGGAAGTTAATTAAACACCATTTCCTATCTGTTTGAATGGAAAACAGGCATTTTTAAATTTTTTGCAGTTTTTCCACATTTTGGACATAAGCCTATAGCCTTATGTTTTTTTTTCCATTTTCCACCAAAAATAGATTTTTCATCATAAATCCCTTCAAAGTCATTTCTATTCATTTATTTCAACGGGGAAGTTAATTAAACACCATTTCCTATCTGTTTGAATGGAAAACAGGCATTTTTAAATTTTTTGCAGTTTTTCCACAGTTTGGACATAAGCCTATAGCCTTATGTTTTTTTTCCATTTTCCACCAAAAATAGATTTTTCATCATAAATCCCTTCAAAGTCATTTCTATTCATTTATTTCAACGGGGAAGTTAATTAAACACCATTTCCTATCTGTTTGAATGGAAAACAGGCATTTTTAAATTTTTTGCAGTTTTTCCACATTTTGGACATAAGCCTATAGCCTTATGTTTTTTTTTCCATTTTCCACCAAAAATAGATTTTTCATCATAAATCCCTTCAAAGTCATTTCTATTCATTTATTTCAACGGGGAAGTTAATTAAACACCATTTCCTATCTGTTTGAATGGAAAACAGGCATTTTTAAATTTTTTGCAGTTTTTCCACAGTTTGGACATAAGCCTATAGCCTTATGTTTTTTTTCCATTTTCCACCAAAAATAGATTTTTCATCATAAATCCCTTCAAAGTCATTTCTATTCATTTATTTCAACGGGGAAGTTAATTAAAACACCATTTCCTATCTGTTTGAATGGAAAACAGGCATTTTTAAATTTTTTGCAGTTTTTCCACAGTTTGGACATAAGCCTATAGCCTTATGTTTTTTTTTCCATTTTCCACCAAAAATAGATTTTTCATCATAAATCCCTTCAAAGTCATTTCTATTCATTTATTTCAACGGGGAAGTTAATTAAACACCATTTCCTATCTGTTTGAATGGAAAACAGGCATTTTTAAATTTTTTGCAGTTTTTCCACATTTTGGACATAAGCCTATAGCCTTATTTTTTTTTCCATTTTCCACCAAAAATAGATTTTTCATCATAAATCCCTTCAAAGTCATTTCTATTCATTTATTTCAACGGGGAAGTTAATTAAACACCATTTCCTATCTGTTTGAATGGAAAACAGGCATTTTTAAATTTTTTGCAGTTTTTCCACATTTTGGACATAAGCCTATAGCCTTATGTTTTTTTTCCATTTTCCACCAAAAATAGATTTTTCATCATAAATCCCTTCAAAGTCATTTCTATTCATTTATTTCAACGGGGAAGTTAATTAAACACCATTTCCTATCTGTTTGAATGGAAAACAGGCATTTTTAAATTTTTTGCAGTTTTTCCACAGTTTGGACATAAGCCTATAGCCTTATGTTTTTTTCCATTTTCCACCAAAATAGATTTTTCATCATAAATCCCTTCAAAGTCATTTCTATTCATTTATTTCAACGGGGAAGTTAATTAAACACCATTTCCTATCTGTTTGAATGGAAAACAGGCATTTTTAAATTTTTTGCAGTTTTTCCACAGTTTGGACATAAGCCTATAGCCTTATGTTTTTTTTTTTCCATTTTCCACCAAAAATAGATTTTTCATCATAAATCCCTTCAAAGTCATTTCTATTCATTTATTTCAACGGGGAAGTTAATTAAACACCATTTCCTATCTGTTTGAATGGAAAACAGGCATTTTTAAATTTTTTGCAGTTTTTCCACATTTTGGACATAAGCCTATAGCCTTATGTTTTTTTCCATTTTCCACCAAAAATAGATTTTTCATCATAAATCCCTTCAAAGTCATTTCTATTCATTTATTTCAACGGGGAAGTTAATTAAACACCATTTCCTATCTGTTTGAATGGAAAACAGGCATTTTTAAATTTTTTGCAGTTTTTCCACAGTTTGGACATAAGCCTATAGCCTTATGTTTTTTTTCCATTTTCCACCAAAAATAGATTTTTCATCATAAATCCCTTCAAAGTCATTTCTATTCATTTATTTCAACGGGGAAGTTAATTAAACACCATTTCCTATCTGTTTGAATGGAAAACAGGCATTTTTAAATTTTTTGCAGTTTTTCCACATTTTGGACATAAGCCTATAGCCTTATGTTTTTTTTCCATTTTCCACCAAAAATAGATTTTTCATCATAAATCCCTTCAAAGTCATTTCTATTCATTTATTCAACGGGGAAGTTAATTAAACACCATTTCCTATCTGTTTGAATGGAAAACAGGCATTTTTAAATTTTTTGCAGTTTTTCCACAGTTTGGACATAAGCCTATAGCCTTATGTTTTTTTCCATTTTCCACCAAAAATAGATTTTTCATCATAAATCCCTTCAAAGTCATTTCTATTCATTTATTTCAACGGGGAAGTTAATTAAACACCATTTCCTATCTGTTTGAATGGAAAACAGGCATTTTTAAATTTTTTGCAGTTTTTCCACAGTTTGGACATAAGCCTATAGCCTTATGTTTTTTTTCCATTTTCCACCAAAAATAGATTTTTCATCATAAATCCCTTCAAAGTCATTTCTATTCATTTATTTCAACGGGGAAGTTAATTAAACACCATTTCCTATCTGTTTGAATGGAAAACAGGCATTTTTAAATTTTTTGCAGTTTTTCCACATTTTGGACATAAGCCTATAGCCTTATGTTTTTTTCCATTTTCCACCAAAAATAGATTTTTCATCATAAATCCCTTCAAAGTCATTTCTATTCATTTATTTCAACGGGGAAGTTAATTAAAACACCATTTCCTATCTGTTTGAATGGAAAACAGGCATTTTTAAATTTTTTGCAGTTTTTCCACATTTTGGACATAAGCCTATAGCCTTATGTTTTTTTTCCATTTTCCACCAAAAATAGATTTTTCATCATAAATCCCTTCAAAGTCATTTCTATTCATTTATTTCAACGGGGAAGTTAATTAAACACCATTTCCTATCTGTTTGAATGGAAAACAGGCATTTTTAAATTTTTTGCAGTTTTTCCACAGTTTGGACATAAGCCTATAGCCTTATGTTTTTTTTTCCATTTTCCACCAAAAATAGATTTTTCATCATAAATCCCTTCAAAGTCATTTCTATTCATTTATTTCAACGGGGAAGTTAATTAAACACCATTTCCTATCTGTTTGAATGGAAAACAGGCATTTTTAAATTTTTTGCAGTTTTTCCACAGTTTTGGACATAAGCCTATAGCCTTATGTTTTTTTCCATTTTCCACCAAAAATAGATTTTTCATCATAAATCCCTTCAAAGTCATTTCTATTCATTTATTTCAACGGGGAAGTTAATTAAACACCATTTCCTATCTGTTTGAATGGAAAACAGGCATTTTTAAATTTTTTTGCAGTTTTTCCACAGTTTGGACATAAGCCTATAGCCTTATGTTTTTTTTTCCATTTTCCACCAAAAATAGATTTTTCATCATAAATCCCTTCAAAGTCATTTCTATTCATTTATTTCAACGGGGAAGTTAATTAAACACCATTTCCTATCTGTTTGAATGGAAAACAGGCATTTTTAAATTTTTTGCAGTTTTTCCACATTTTGGACATAAGCCTATAGCCTTATGTTTTTTTTTCCATTTTCCACCCAAAATAGATTTTTCATCATAAATCCCTTCAAAGTCATTTCTATTCATTTATTTCAACGGGGAAGTTAATTAAACACCATTTCCTATCTGTTTGAATGGAAAACAGGCATTTTTAAATTTTTTGCAGTTTTTCCACAGTTTGGACATAAGCCTATAGCCTTATGTATTTTTCCATTTTCCACCAAAAATAGATTTTTCATCATAAATCCCTTCAAAGTCATTTCTATTCATTTATTTCAACGGGGAAGTTAATTAAACACCATTTCCTATCTGTTTGAATGGAAAACAGGCATTTTTAAATTTTTTGCAGTTTTTCCACAGTTTGGACATAAGCCTATAGCCTTATGTTTTTTTCCATTTTCCACCAAAAATAGATTTTTCATCATAAATCCCTTCAAAGTCATTTCTATTCATTTATTTCAACGGGGAAGTTAATTAAACACCATTTCCTATCTGTTTGAATGGAAAACAGGCATTTTTAAATTTTTGCAGTTTTTCCACATTTTGGACATAAGCCTATAGCCTTATGTATTTTTTCCATTTTCCACCAAAAATAGATTTTTCATCATAAATCCCTTCAAAGTCATTTCTATTCATTTATTTCAACGGGGAAGTTAATTAAACACCATTTCCTATCTGTTTGAATGGAAAACAGGCATTTTTAAATTTTTTGCAGTTTTTCCACAGTTTGGACATAAGCCTATAGCCTTATGTTTTTTTCCATTTTCCACCAAAAATAGATTTTTCATCATAAATCCCTTCAAAGTCATTTCTATTCATTTATTTCAACGGGGAAGTTAATTAAACACCATTTCCTATCTGTTTGAATGGAAAACAGGCATTTTTAAATTTTTTGCAGTTTTTCCACAGTTTGGACATAAGCCTATAGCCTTATGTTTTTTTCCATTTTCCACCAAAAATAGATTTTTCATCATAAATCCCTTCAAAGTCATTTCTATTCATTTATTTCAACGGGGAAGTTAATTAAACACCATTTCCTATCTGTTTGAATGGAAAACAGGCATTTTTAAATTTTTTGCAGTTTTTCCACATTTTGGACATAAGCCTATAGCCTTATGTTTTTTTCCATTTTCCACCAAAAATAGATTTTTCATCATAAATCCCTTCAAAGTCATTTCTATTCATTTATTTCAACGGGGAAGTTAATTAAACACCATTTCCTATCTGTTTGAATGGAAAACAGGCATTTTTAAATTTTTTGCAGTTTTTCCACAGTTTGGACATAAGCCTATAGCCTTATGTTTTTTTCCATTTTCCACCAAAAATAGATTTTTCATCATAAATCCCTTCAAAGTCATTTCTATTCATTTATTTCAACGGGGAAGTTAATTAAACACCATTTCCTATCTGTTTGAATGGAAAACAGGCATTTTTAAATTTTTTGCAGTTTTTTCCACAGTTTGGACATAAGCCTATAGCCTTATGTTTTTTTTCCATTTTCCACCAAAAATAGATTTTTCATCATAAATCCCTTCAAAGTCATTTCTATTCATTTATTTCAACGGGGAAGTTAATTAAACACCATTTCCTATCTGTTTGAATGGAAAACAGGCATTTTTAAATTTTTTGCAGTTTTTCCACATTTTTGGACATAAGCCTATAGCCTTATGTTTTTTTTCCATTTTCCACCAAAAATAGATTTTTCATCATAAATCCCTTCAAAGTCATTTCTATTCATTTATTTCAACGGGGAAGTTAATTAAACACCATTTCCTGTCTGTTTGAATGGAAAACAGGCATTTTTAAATTTTTTGCAGTTTTTCCACAGTTTGGACATAAGCCTATAGCCTTATGTTTTTTTTCCATTTTCCACCAAAAATAGATTTTTCATCATAAATCCCTTCAAAGTCATTTCTATTCATTTATTTCAACGGGGAAGTTAATTAAACACCATTTCCTATCTGTTTGAATGGAAAACAGGCATTTTTAAATTTTTTGCAGTTTTTCCACAGTTTGGACATAAGCCTATAGCCTTATGTTTTTTTTCCATTTTCCACCAAAAATAGATTTTTCATCATAAATCCCTTCAAAGTCATTTCTATTCATTTATTTCAACGGGGAAGTTAATTAAACACCATTTCCTATCTGTTTGAATGGAAAACAGGCATTTTAAAATTTTTTGCAGTTTTTCCACAGTTTGGACATAAGCCTATAGCCTTATGTTTTTTTCCATTTTCCACCAAAAATAGATTTTTCATCATAAATCCCTTCAAAGTCATTTCTATTCATTTATTTCAACGGGGAAGTTAATTAAACACCATTTCCTATCTGTTTGAATGGAAAACAGGCATTTTTAAATTTTTTGCAGTTTTTCCACAGTTTGGACATAAGCCTATAGCCTTATGTTTTTTTCCATTTTCCACCAAAAATAGATTTTTCATCATAAATCCCTTCAAAGTCATTTCTATTCATTTATTTCAACGGGGAAGTTAATTAAACACCATTTCCTATCTGTTTGAATGGAAAACAGGCATTTTTAAATTTTTTGCAGTTTTTCCACATTTTGGACATAAGCCTATAGCCTTATGTTTTTTTCCATTTTCCACCAAAAATAGATTTTTCATCATAAATCCCTTCAAAGTCATTTCTATTCATTTATTTCAACGGGGAAGTTAATTAAACACCATTTCCTATCTGTTTGAATGGAAAACAGGCATTTTTAAATTTTTTGCAGTTTTTCCACATTTTGGACATAAGCCTATAGCCTTATGTTTTTTTTTCCATTTTCCACCAAAAATAGATTTTTCATCATAAATCCCTTCAAAGTCATTTCTATTCATTTATTTCAACGGGGAAGTTAATTAAACACCATTTCCTATCTGTTTGAATGGAAAACAGGCATTTTTAAATTTTTTGCAGTTTTCCACAGTTTGGACATAAGCCTATAGCCTTATGTTTTTTTTTCCATTTTCCACCAAAAATAGATTTTTCATCATAAATCCCTTCAAAGTCATTTCTATTCATTTATTTCAACGGGGAAGTTAATTAAACACCATTTCCTATCTGTTTGAATGGAAAACAGGCATTTTTAAATTTTTTGCAGTTTTTCCACAGTTTGGACATAAGCCTATAGCCTTATGTTTTTTTCCATTTTCCACCAAAAATAGATTTTTCATCATAAATCCCTTCAAAGTCATTTCTATTCATTTATTTCAACGGGGAAGTTAATTAAACACCATTTCCTATCTGTTTGAATGGAAAACAGGCATTTTTAAATTTTTTGCAGTTTTTCCACAGTTTGGACATAAGCCTATAGCCTTATGTTTTTTTCCATTTTCCACCAAAAATAGATTTTTCATCATAAATCCCTTCAAAGTCATTTCTATTCATTTATTTCAACTGGGAAGTTAATTAAACACCATTTCCTATCTGTTTGAATGGAAAACAGGCATTTTTAAATTTTTTGCAGTTTTTCCACATTTTGGACATAAGCCTATAGCCTTATGTTTTTTTCCATTTTCCACCAAAAATAGATTTTTCATCATAAATCCCTTCAAAGTCATTTCTATTCATTTATTTCAACGGGGAAGTTAATTAAACACCATTTCCTATCTGTTTGAATGGAAAACAGGCATTTTTAAATTTTTTGCAGTTTTTCCACAGTTTGGACATAAGCCTATAGCCTTATGTTTTTTTCCATTTTCCACCAAAAATAGATTTTTCATCATAAATCCCTTCAAAGTCATTTCTATTCATTTATTTCAACGGGGAAGTTAATTAAACACCATTTCCTATCTGTTTGAATGGAAAACAGGCATTTTTAAATTTTTTGCAGTTTTTCCACATTTTGGACATAAGCCTATAGCCTTATGTTTTTTTCCATTTTCCACCAAAAATAGATTTTTCATCATAAATCCCTTCAAAGTCATTTCTATTCATTTATTTCAACGGGGAAGTTAATTAAACACCATTTCCTATCTGTTTGAATGGAAAACAGGCATTTTAAATTTTTTGCAGTTTTTCCACATTTTGGACATAAGCCTATAGCCTTATGTTTTTTTCCATTTTCCACCAAAAATAGATTTTTCATCATAAATCCCTTCAAAGTCATTTCTATTCATTTATTTCAACGGGGAAGTTAATTAAACACCATTTCCTATCTGTTTGAATGGAAAACAGGCATTTTTAAATTTTTTGCAGTTTTTCCACAGTTTGGACATAAGCCTATAGCCTTATGTTTTTTTTTTTTTTTCCATTTTCCACCAAAAATAGATTTTTCATCATAAATCCCTTCAAAGTCATTTCTATTCATTTATTTCAACGGGGAAGTTAATTAAACACCATTTCCTATCTGTTTGAATGGAAAACAGGCATTTTTAAATTTTTTGCAGTTTTTCCACAGTTTGGACATAAGCCTATAGCCTTATGTTTTTTTTTCCATTTTCCACCAAAAATAGATTTTTCATCATAAATCCCTTCAAAGTCATTTCTATTCATTTATTTCAACGGGGAAGTTAATTAAACACCATTTCCTATCTGTTTGAATGGAAAACAGGCATTTTTAAATTTTTTGCAGTTTTTCCACAGTTTGGACATAAGCCTATAGCCTTATGTTTTTTTCCATTTTCCACCAAAAATAGATTTTTCATCATAAATCCCTTCAAAGTCATTTCTATTCATTTATTTCAACGGGGAAGTTAATTAAACACCATTTCCTATCTGTTTGAATGGAAAACAGGCATTTTTAAATTTTTTGCAGTTTTTCCACAGTTTGGACATAAGCCTATAGCCTTATGTTTTTTTCCATTTTCCACCAAAAATAGATTTTTCATCATAAATCCCTTCAAAGTCATTTCTATTCATTTATTTCAACGGGGAAGTTAATTAAACACCATTTCCTATCTGTTTGAATGGAAAACAGGCATTTTAAATTTTTTGCAGTTTTTCCACATTTTGGACATAAGCCTATAGCCTTATGTTTTTTCCATTTTCCACCAAAAATAGATTTTTCATCATAAATCCCTTCAAAGTCATTTCTATTCATTTATTTCAACGGGGAAGTTAATTAAACACCATTTCCTATCTGTTTGAATGGAAAACAGGCATTTTTAAATTTTTTGCAGTTTTTCCACAGTTTGGACATAAGCCTATAGCCTTATGTTTTTTTTCCATTTTCCACCAAAAATAGATTTTTCATCATAAATCCCTTCAAAGTCATTTCTATTCATTTATTTCAACGGGGAAGTTAATTAAACACCATTTCCTATCTGTTTGAATGGAAAACAGGCATTTTTAAATTTTTTGCAGTTTTTCCACAGTTTGGACATAAGCCTATAGCCTTATGTTTTTTTCCATTTTCCACCAAAAATAGATTTTTCATCATAAATCCCTTCAAAGTCATTTCTATTCATTTATTTCAACGGGGAAGTTAATTAAACACCATTTCCTATCTGTTTGAATGGAAAACAGGCATTTTTAAATTTTTTGCAGTTTTTCCACAGTTTGGACATAAGCCTATAGCCTTATGTTTTTTTCCATTTTCCACCAAAAATAGATTTTTCATCATAAATCCCTTCAAAGTCATTTCTATTCATTTATTTCAACGGGGAAGTTAATTAAACACCATTTCCTATCTGTTTGAATGGAAAACAGGCATTTTAAATTTTTTGCAGTTTTTCCACATTTTGGACATAAGCCTATAGCCTTATGTATTTTTCCATTTTCCACCAAAAATAGATTTTTCATCATAAATCCCTTCAAAGTCATTTCTATTCATTTATTTCAACGGGGAAGTTAATTAAACACCATTTCCTATCTGTTTGAATGGAAAACAGGCATTTTTAAATTTTTTGCAGTTTTTCCACAGTTTGGACATAAGCCTATAGCCTTATGTTTTTTTCCATTTTCCACCAAAAATAGATTTTTCATCATAAATCCCTTCAAAGTCATTTCTATTCATTTATTTCAACGGGGAAGTTAATTAAACACCATTTCCTATCTGTTTGAATGGAAAACAGGCATTTTTAAATTTTTTGCAGTTTTTCCACAGTTTGGACATAAGCCTATAGCCTTATGTTTTTTTCCATTTTCCACCAAAAATAGATTTTTCATCATAAATCCCTTCAAAGTCATTTCTATTCATTTATTTCAACGGGGAAGTTAATTAAACACCATTTCCTATCTGTTTGAATGGAAAACAGGCATTTTTAATTTTTTTGCAGTTTTTCCACATTTTGGACATAAGCCTATAGCCTTATGTTTTTTTCCATTTTCCACCAAAAATAGATTTTTCATCATAAATCCCTTCAAAGTCATTTCTATTCATTTATTTCAACGGGGAAGTTAATTAAACACCATTTCCTATCTGTTTGAATGGAAAACAGGCATTTTAAATTTTTTGCAGTTTTTCCACAGTTTGGACATAAGCCTATAGCCTTATGTTTTTTTCCATTTTCCACCAAAAATAGATTTTTCATCATAAATCCCTTCAAAGTCATTTCTATTCATTTATTTCAACGGGGAAGTTAATTAAACACCATTTCCTATCTGTTTGAATGGAAAACAGGCATTTTTAAATTTTTTGCAGTTTTTCCACATTTTGGACATAAGCCTATAGCCTTATGTTTTTTTCCATTTTCCACCAAAAATAGATTTTTCATCATAAATCCCTTCAAAGTAATTTCTATTCATTTATTTCAACGGGGAAGTTAATTAAACACCATTTCCTATCTGTTTGAATGGAAAACAGGCATTTTTAAATTTTTTGCAGTTTTTCCACATTTTGGACATAAGCCTATAGCCTTATGTTTTTTTTCCATTTTCCACCAAAATAGATTTTTCATCATAAATCCCTTCAAAGTAATTTCTATTCATTTATTTCAACGGGGAAGTTAATTAAACACCATTTCCTATCTGTTTGAATGGAAAACAGGCATTTTTAAATTTTTTGCAGTTTTTCCACAGTTTGGACATAAGCCTATAGCCTTATGTTTTTTTCCATTTTCCACCAAAAATAGATTTTTCATCATAAATCCCTTCAAAGTCATTTCTATTCAT
>CM045891.1:51532245-51682245 GCA_025169545.1 Anguilla japonica
GAGACAGCTTGCCTTGGCTTGTCTGGAGCTCGGGGGGGGGGGGGGGGGGGACAGGGGAAGGGGGGGGGGGGGGGAGATGGGGAGACACACAGGGAGGTGAAGCTTCTCTCTGTTCTTCTCCTGACAGGAAAAAAAAGATTCTCCCAATAAACAGACACAATGCTAACCCTCCCAAAAATAAACAAATAAATAACCGCACACTGCCATATAATTGACAAGGATACCCCAACCCCAACCCTCCCAACAGACCTGTAACTGAACATGAAATCCAATGAGCAAAAAAATATGGAAATAAGAAAGCAAAAAGATGAGGAGTCAGCTCGCTACTGTCCTTGTTATTGACGGTCCTGTGGAAATAACTCTTCAACAGAAGTTAACCACCGTGATGAAAGGGGGACTTCATTACGGAAGCCTGGAAGGACACACTATAATGATTACTTTGCTATGTGTTACCTTGCCCCGGCAACAGTCTCCAGGGCTGCAGCCAATTACCATCCATGATTCTGCAGTGCCCCAAGCCCCCCCCCCCCCCCCCCCCCCCCCTCCAGCAAAAAAAAGAAAAGAATGAATGAAAATATCATCCAGTTTCCTGTTTAACTGGCCCAATTCCACACCTGTCATGCCCGTTCTTCATGCAAATTACACATCTCGAGTTGTTTGGGGAATTGGAGAGGAAATGATGGAAAAGAGCCAGCAAATTAGAGTGATCGAACGTTTAAGGAAACCATACACCAGTATGTAATCAGATTTCTTTCAGTCCAAGTTTTTTCAACTCGTTATAATTTTCTTGTGTTGTTAGGACAGCCAATCAGCAGAAGGACCACGCAACAATGTGATCATGTAGTCTTTTCGTCGATAACTCGGAAGCTTCACGGCTGCGCTTCCGATTGGCTATCATATATCATGTCATATTGCGCATTGGCCAATAGATTTGAGTATTATTTTTTTTTTTATTTCCCTTCAGAAACATTTTACAGAGGCTGAGAAGATTGGAGGGTCATCAGGTGTGATTACAGAAGAAATACTAAAAGAAAGCCAATGTGCCCAATTGCAGTAATGACTGTCATCGTGCTCAAAAATATACATGATGGCAACAATTACAGTCCATCATGCAGCCCTTAAAGTAAGTGACAAAGAAAGAAAAAACATCAGTTTTTCTCTAGATATCAGAAAGTCCACATCCACAACAGACACTAGCCATACCCACCACAGTGCTTAGCCCCACCCACTACAGAGGCCACGCCCACCAAAGGTCTCAAGGCCCAAGACTGACACCTTAATTAAATCAACCTGAAATGTATGATTAAATGTGCAAATAAGCCTAATTATTTCTTATTCTTTAATCTATTTGTAAACAAAGTTTGAGTTGGTTCAACAAAATCAGAAACCTGCCCAAAACTGCCCGATAAAAAAAGGGAAAAACAAAACATCTGGCCAAGTAAAAAAAAAACTAAACAAAAAAAACAATGTTGATCGAATCTTGAATTGAGTCTGTGGTAAATCTCAGTGCCATTTTGTGAACATTCCCCCTCCCTTCCACACTGAGACAGGCTTCCTCTCTGTATCATCAATTCACCACAGACTATAAAAAGGTAATAGCACTTACAGACCATAAACCAGGGGTGTCCGATCTTATCCGAAAAGCACTACAACACCCGAATTAACTATTTAACAAATAACGCTCTTCAGTGGAGACCGTGGTAAGTAGAATCAGGTGTTGTAGTGTTATGGGCTAAAACAAAAACCTGCACCCACAACCGGCCCTTTCCGGATAAGATTGGACACCCCCCGCCATAAACCTTCACTTAGTCGAGCAGTGCCAGCTGAGAGCTAAATGTGCCACTACGGCATATCCCGCTGCTAATTAACTTCCCCCCCCACCCACACCAACCCCACCCCGCAATGGCGCTTGCCAAATGAAATCATTACGTCTGAATCGGCATCAAAAACACGGCACCAACAGAACGGGTGGGCTGTGCTGATGGGCCCTGTCAGAGCCACCTTCCATTCAGCCTTCCATCGCATCGCATTATTATTATTTTTTTAAATAGAATGTTCATTATTAGTATTCCATTGTAAATATGTATTTTGAATTGATTTATGATGCTTTGGCAATATGTACCTATGTATTTCCTGCCAATAAAGCAATTTGAATTTGAATTTGAATTTGAGAGAAGGAGGGAGAGAGAGAGAGAGAGAGAGAGAGAGAGAGAGAGAGAGAAAGAAAGGGGGAGAGAGAGACAGACAACAAGGGATAGAGAGAAAGAAAGAGAGAGAAGGGAGGGAGAGGGCGAGAGAAGGAGAGAGAGGGGAGGGAGAGAGAGAGAGAACAAGGGATAGAAAGAAAGAGAGAGAGAGTGTGAGAGAACAAGGGGTAGAGACAGAGAGAGAACAAGAGAGAGAACAAGAGAACAAGAGGTGAGAGAATGAGAGAGAAACAGAGAGAGAGAGAACGAAAGAAAGCACAAGAGAATGAGAGAGAGCGACAGAGAGATAGAGAGAATGAGAGAGAAAGAGGAAGAGAGGGAGAGAGAAAAAGAGAGAGAGAGATTGATAGTGTAAGCCCTGGAGGAGGTGAAAGGCTGAGTAATCCGTGTGTCTGAGATGGTGTGGAATTACCTCCCATTAACACACCGTACTGGGTCGGGTCATCTGTCTCCAGCCTCCAACTACAGCGGAGTCACAGAGTGCCAAGGACAGGTCTACGGGAAGAAAGAGACAACCTTAACATGGGGGGGGGGGGGGGGGGGGGGGGGGGGGGGGGGGGGGGGGGGGGTGCACCGTAAATGAATAATCCCATCATAAAAAAGATACATAATAACAATCTGACTTTATCTTGTCTTTGGTCCTCTGCTTTTACGTTAATCAATGTACAGGTACTGTAGGTGACCTTTTTTGAGTTCCAATTGGATTAAGTCGGTGAAAAAAGATTGAACAGCCCGCTCAAAAGTTTTTTTTAGGATTTATGAGACGCAGCACAGTGCCTTTCAGGTCAGTGATCAGATTTTTGGCGTCGCTTCTTTTGGTTATATAAATGACCCCATATGCGTGGGTCATTCATTGCCCGCAACCAAATTACTGCCATAGAGCAAGGCTATCTTAAAGCGACAGCGCGTGCACCGTCCTCTCTGCTCAGAGACCTCATCAATTAGGAGGACGGGCTAACTATTATGAGGAGAGAGATACGATCGGCTTTTGACAAGAGAAGCAGAAGAAGAAAAAAAAACGTATTTATCTTTTCATGTTTAAAATTTTAGCAGAATGATGGATGGCCCAAATTTTAGTTTTCTGCAAAGTTTTCTTACGGTCGTTGATAGAGGCTGATTAATGACAGGATGAAAGGCTATGTAAAAAAAGGCTTTCTCAAAGGAATGAAGAGTGCAAGGTTGCACGTCCTAACAGAATAAAGATCGCTTGAACAATTCAACTGTCCTCTCTGTATGCAACAATGGTATTGATCGCCATAAATTAGACACAGTACACCTTTCATTTGTGACCTTTAAATATATTTAATGGCTTAAATCTTTAGCCTGGATCTTCAGGAGGCTGAAGTGGAGCTTATGCTCGTTTAGTACTGTAAGAAACAACGTTAATATTTAATATTTCTCCTCAGAGTGAAAACGAGGATAGATTCTGTACACAGTTTATGCTTGGACGCTAAGTTGACTTCCCTACTTGGATTTATTCAATCAATCAAATGTCATCATGAATCCAAACTGCTTAAATCGAAAGTGCTTATGACCAAGGGAATTGGCTATATCAGAGTAAGTTCTGGAAGAAAGATCTCTCCATGCTTGTAAGGTCAGTTACCTTATGTTAATAATTGAGACTTCACAGTGTGTAACTGAAACGCTTTCCTTTTTGGAGGCCCTTATCCATATTGAGCTCATGGTAAGGGTTAAGTCCAAGCAGCATGGTTCAGCACATCAACACTAATATGAACTGAAGTAAGTCTGCAGGTTCATGCTCAGTGATATTTTCTTCTGTCAGGATAAAGGGCTTAGCCCTCTCATGGCGATCGATATAGAACGACCCAGAAAGGAAGAACCACAATCTAAGGACAATAGAAGTTTACATCCTTTCAGAAATTGAATATATGCCAAAAAAGTTTTTGTGTGGACTTTTTAAGATAATGATAAATATATTTGACAGCAGTGTTTCTGTAAAATCATTTTAAGCAATTTCTCAAAATGACAGTTAACCCATTTCCCCCTACATTGCAAAGTGTTACGATATCTGGGTATTATATTTTATTTCAATATATTTTCAATACATTCCATTCCCATAAGGGCATTGAGTGTGCTTAATCATGTGCAACACTGTTAGATTATCGAATGAGTTGAACTGGGGTTTTGATGGTTAACAGGTTGCATAAATGTGCGTTATTGAAACAGTCACACACAGCGAAGAGCGTTCGAAAACATTTTCTCCTTTGGCACTTCTACGCCAAAGGGGGAAAAGAGGACGGCATCGCCGTTAATGGAATCAGAGCCATTCCGTAATTTCCCTTGAAACGGGGAGTCCCGACGGCGTCCATGTTGAATTAGCCATAATTAATTTCTACACCACAGTTCAAAGAGCATTAGCGGCGCGGATGTGGCAGGTGTCGGAAAACTCGGCGCAGAAAGACGGAACGTCGAGGGAGACGACGCACGCGCATCCTAAATTATAATCGGGTTCGGTCAAGGTCAACGTCCAACGTGGTGAAAATGCTCAACGACGTCTCACGGAGTTATGAGGGAAAAACATGAAAGAAAGTTGGGATGAGTTTTTCACACCCTAGTCCCACTGGCGAGCGGCGTAAATAGAGAACATTTATAGCGAGGGGTGCTGATTCAAACGACTTTAAGCACTTTTTTTTTCTTGGTGTAAAGTGTTCTTAAGCCATGAGATTTACGACGCGTCACATGGTGTGCAGATCTGAGTTCTGATTGGATACGGTAATGATACGAGCCCAGCTGCTGTGTGCATGGAGGACTCGGGCAAATCTATTTACCGAAAATCGTGGCCACCGGGCCCTTATTTCTATACCCCCCTCACCGCATCCCCCTCCTCGCCCGCCTCGCGCCCATCATTCCCCCCACCCCACCCCTCCAGGAGACACGCAGATGCCTGTCGGAGGCGGATTTGGAAAAGGGCGCCCGTGTCATCTCAAAGAGGTGTTTTTAGATCAGTGACCCCCACGACCCCGTAAATATTCACTGAAGATGTGCCATTAAGATCACACACACGGGGGGGAGGAGGGTCTTCCCCTGACAGACTGCAAACACCACTTGTTTGAGTTCCGTAATGCACTTTCAAACAGAGGCCACGGCCGGGCCCTGAATTCCTGAATGAATTGGTATTTGATAAACAAACTGCCCGGCCCTCTTCGTTAGTTTCCTACATTAATCCATTTGTCCATTGATTTATTTGTGATGTCTTTTTTTTAATTCATGGCCTGCATTTTCATGGTTGACATTTTCTTCTTCTTAATGATATTTATGTATATAAATACATACAGACTATATCCATAATAAACACTAAGAACAGAAAGATAAAACCAAAGTCAAGATATGACTGGAAGTCTTTGTGCATTCCTTTTGTTACCTCCTTCAGGTAACTGTCTTTTTTTTCTTTCTTTTTTTTACTAAAATGTAAATTAAACAAAAGCAGTAGGTTAAATTTGTTGAACTTATTATATATTTAAAAGACCTTCCTTTGTAAAAAAAAAGTTATAGGTCTATTTGTCAGGTGGAAAATGCCCATGAAGATTAATACAAAAGGATGATCAAAGTTTTATCCTACTGCTCTGAATAGCTCACAGTGCTCCGTGGGCTAGGTAATCACAGCAGAAGTAGTTTCATAGTTTCCTTTGACTTCTAAAGTTCTGTACGCTTCATAAAACTACCCTGGTTAATATTTAATCGCCATTGTACAGCGCAGTTCAACTATACATTTTTTAAAAGCGGTTCTTAGAGTTTTAGTGTTCACGGTCAGAGGTGCAGTTGATAATTAACTAAATAGCAATGAAAAGGAAGAACAGATTCATCTACAAATCAAATATTTGCAACAGTGTCAATCTTAACAGAAATTGCAATAATTTGCAATATTGAAAGATATTATCACAATTTTGTAAAACGTGACATATGGGAATATATACAAATAATTGCCGTTTTCCAATATTGCAATGATACGTTTTGCTAATTCCCTTTTACTAAAACACTCTTGTAAAATATAATTATTTAAAAGTCTATTCACTTAAAAAATATTTCAATACACTCTATTTGCATTAGACTGTGGTTTTTTTGTTTCCAGATAAGGCCAATGTTGGTTCAAGTCCATATTTTTTTCAATGGACTGCAGTTCCTGCAATGTGCCTTTTGACTTCAAAATTATGTTCAAGGTCAAGGGTCACAGGAATGTTGAAACTAACATTCTGGGAACGTTCGGGGAACCAAAGATGGAGAGCAAGAATGCATCTCTAAAAAGATTTGAACAGTGGGGATTTCATGAGTGCTGAGCTAAATAGCAAAAACAATAAAATGCATTCTTGCTTTCAGTCTTTGGTTCCCAGTGGTGAGTACATGCAAAATATGTTAATTCAGATCTGCATTTAACTCACAGTTAAGTGCACGTTTCTATCGCGAATGTAGTTTGGTAAGTTCAGCCGTCACCAGAAGCAGAACAAAACACAAACCCATTTGTGAAGGAAAAAAAAAAGAAAACACTGATTTAAGGACAAATGTGACTGGAGTCAGACTTCTCCCCAAATTACATTCCATTTTCATCCATTTTTCTAACAGACACAATTTTCGTTAATACAGCCAGCTATTTACAATTCAAGGTTAGCAAGTAATTTGCTCAGATACGCAATTGGCTGTGCCCCGGCCTGGGAATCAAACCCGCAATCTCCGGGAGAAATCCAGTCCAGTCCAGTTCGCTAACCACCGCGCTACACTACGACGCCACCTGCCCCCGTGGCTTAAAAAAAAAAAAAAAAAAACTCCCTGTCATTATCGGCAATAACATAACCACAGCTTCCGACTCTGTGTGCCCCGGGAGGCCACAGGGGCCAAGCCGGCAGCTGCAGAGACCGAACTATCGGCTAAGCTCTCCCGACGTCCCCCCACATAGCGCTATTTATGAAACTGGCAGCCATCGCCGTGTGATTGCAATCAGCAAATGACATGTTCGCTCTCAAACCGCTCGCCGCGATATGAAATTTTGACAAGCGGGAGGGTAGGAAAATGGCACCCGGGGGACCCCTGAAGTCGTATCTAAAAAGTGCCGTCACGTCACCTTGAAGCCGCGGAAAGAAAAAAAAAAAAAAGACATGGGGGGATAAATGAATTTGTCATACGGTAATCTCCGGGTGAGAGATTTCCACAAGCAGCACCTAGCGAGGAAATAAAAATGAGTCTTCGTAAAAAACCGTGACACTTCATTGTCTATTACTGGAGTTTCCCCCCCCCCCCCCCACCCCCGCCTGAATACAAAATTCATAAATAACTCATAAATGTTATTTGCTGATGCTAATATTTCTTAACACCTCTGTCTGGAATGTATGCGCTTATATAAATGCATGTAAACAATCAAGGCTTCTTTAGGCCGCTTCAAACCCGATTTGCATTTCGGCCAAGCGAACCACAAAATGGAGGAACATCTAGAGTGACCTCGCTTGACCCTCCTACCTGCTTGCCGGACTTAAAAAAGCCGGCGTGCTCACCTGTCTGCAGCCCGATCAGGTTTTCCCACTCAGACCAGTGAATGAGACCTGAAAAAAAGAAAAAAAATGATTTGTGCATTAATATTCGGCAAAAGATGTGCAATCTGTCAATATCTCTCTTTCATTTTCACCCAGCCGCCAATCTCAGGCCCATTACCATGGAGAGCCCGCAGTCAGTCAAACTCTCTCTATCTCTCTCATTCTCTCACACTCTCTATCTCTTTATTCTTTCTATCTCTCTATCCCTTCTTTCAATCTCTCCCTCTCTCCATTCTTTCAATATCTCCCTTCTTTTTTCTGTTCTTTCAATATCTCTCCCTCTCTCCCTTCATTCCACCACTCTCTCTCATTCCCTCTCACACTCTCTATTCTTTCAATCACTCTATCCCTTCTTTAAATCTCTCCCTCTCTCCATCATTTCAATATCTCCCTCCTTTTTTCTGTTCTTTCCATCTCTCTCCCTCTCTCTCCCCTCTTTCCACTGCTCTCTCCCTCAATCCCTTCTTCCCAACCACTCTCTCTCTCCCTCTATCCCTTCTTTCCAACCACTCTCTCTCTCCCTTCTTTCCAGCTCTCTCTCTCTCCCTCTCATAGACTGCAGTCTCCGGGGCCTTTGACCACACTCTTCGCAGTCCGAGCGTCGCTCCCTCAGGAGGGGGAACAGGTCTATTTGTGAGCACGCTCAGATGGGTGCCACGGCACGCATTTGGCAGCACCTCCTGAAGCAACAGCACAGCTCACCGCTACTGCTTCGCCTGGCAGAATAACTGCACAGGGGAGGTTTTCAAACTCGGCAGACACCAGCCTTCTAGTGCAACTCCAAAGGGAATTTCAGGTCTTCCTCTATCCTTTTTTTGATATTTAAATTCCATCCATCCACCTGGTATATTAACTATGCAAGTGAGGTTTTGAAATTCAACAGAAAAAAGGAGGGAGATATTGAAAGGATGGCAAGAGGGAGAGATTCAAGGAGACTGAGATATAAAATATATATATTTTTCTGGCTTTTTTCTCTTCTCCCACAGCTGAATGGAGATGAATAATTTGACATGTCATAAAGTGAATGTGATCTACTTCCAGACCAAAACATCATTTGTATATTTGTAAATAATGGCGGAATTCGTGTCTCGCTATAATGTGCTATTGATTGCGAGAATCTATGCTACATTGAGCAGGTAGCATAGATTCAGTATCTGCATTCTACCACAGATTTCAAAATGTGCAAAGATTGCGATTTTTTCATCATTTAGCGCTATTGTTTTTTCCCCCCCCCCCCCCCCCCCAGTTCTATTTCCTTTTCCCCTCAGGAGACAAAACGTAGAATAAACAAAATGCAAAAATGAAATAGATTCATCATGGCACACACACACACAAAAAAAACATTGCGGTCCTTCAAATGCGAAATAGTAAAATGGATAAACAACACACGCGACAAGACCCTCATATTTTACATGAAATCTGCCCATTAAATCACGCTTTTATTTTTATTCTGCCGGAAGGAAAATGGTGGATTGCTGTAGCGCGTTTCGCAAGCCGTTCGTTCCTGCGGCTAACGGCTATTTCACTCCGGATAAACTGTCCACTACACGCCTGGGCGCAGCTGATAAAACGGAAATAAATTTTAAAAAAAACAGAAGCAAAGTGAGAGAGCGAAGTGGTCACATGACTCTTTGCATCCCTCGCCTCTCTCTCTCTCTTCCTCTTTTTGCTTTATCGATCCTTTGTTCAAAAAATCATCCTTTCGGAAAAATGCGGCAAGACATGCAGACGTGTCTGCAGAAGGCGTTACGACTGGTCGCGGTAGTCACACAGTAAGGCGCCATTTTGTATACGCTCAGAAAATAGGCACAAAAAAGCGCTTGAAAAGGTACACGCACCTGTCATTGCGGTGGTAGCTTATAGATTCATAAAGCTGAACCCTTAGCCAGCAATACATAATTCATTTGTACCATTTTTTACTTGTACAAGACACTTACTAGTACCAAAATAGAACATTATTTTACTTCCTAGGGACATTTGGTAAATGTGTTCCTTAGAGGAACAAAACCGTACCTCCACTGTAGCTTCGTTTCTGAGACTGTAGGCACAACCCAGGTGGAAGTGAGATGATGAGTGATGCATCCTGGGAAAAGCCTCGCCCGCTCGTTCACACCGGTGCAGGGCGGCCGTCCTGAGAGGCGCCTGGCCGAATCGGGTCTGGTGGGGTTAAGGGGCCTGTGCTGTTGGCCCACAGCGAGAGGAGCCTTGCGTTAGTTACGAGTCAAATCCTCTGGTAACAGGGAACGCCAGCACCACTTGATGAGTCATCCCTCACCCTCTCTCTCCTCCCAGCATGCACCTTGTCTTTCCCCTGCAGGCTCTTGACATGTTTTTTTTTTTTTTAAGTCACACTGTACTTCACTACAAAGTAAGCAACAATCATCAGCCATGTTAGCTCGGGGGGAATCGTATAGAGGGGCCAGAGAAAAAGAATGCAAACACAATTTGGGATTAAACACAATTTGGGAAACTTTCTGGTGGTTCAGTACATCCTCAAGTATTTTCATTTTCAAAAATATAGTTTATTTTATTGTTATTGAATGTCTCTTGCAGTACACGCATCAACACAGTACAATACACGGTTCTTGAGATTAAAGACCAGGGACTCATGCCCCACACAGGGGACAATAATGAATCACTGGGTCTTCAGAGGATATGCAAATGAAAAATGAACTTAGTTTCATTTTCTTATTTTCAACTTGTTTTGTATCATGTTTGTCGTTTGTCCCAGTCGGCCGCACCAATCGTGTTTCTAGACCCGTCACACAGCCGAAAACCCCTCCCCCGAATCGGACAGGCGTAGAAAAATCCGGCTTTAGTTGGATCCACCCCCCCCCCCCCCCCACATCACCACAGAGAACGCATCCCACAGCTCATCATCCACACAGGGAAATGCAGAGGCACGTTAGACGCCGAATTTCTCCCATTGTGTTCCCTCTCCCCAGCTCTGAGCCAAGGGCTTAATGTTCGCCACCTGCTGCAGCCATTCGCTTTTGGATAAGGACACCTCTCATCCCCGTTTGTGCTTCCCTCCGCCTGGATGGGCAATTTCACGTGTTCGCGCGCCTCTCATTGATGCCATTTGAATGATTCGAGCGGCATTAGCATAATGCTCAGCCACATTCACGGCTGCGAAGCCTCCAAGGCCAAAACACAAACAAACAGAAAACACACGAGAGTTGTACTACACGTGCATATATAACCCAGGGTAATTTTTTTTTTTTTCTCGGTACATTAAGTTTCAAAACGTCAAGATTAAATTGCAGAAGGCAGATGATCTCAGTCGGTGCAGATTATTGTCACAGAAGGTCTCAACGCCATTATCAAAAATGTCCCCGATCGCGATTATCGACGTCGTTCAAGTCCGCGTCATCTGAATTCCCAAGAAATTTCTCACAAACTCATCTTTCAACAGGACAGTTTTATGCGCCAGCTTCCAAAAACCAAAGTCGCACTACCTCCGAGAAACTTAATGCTTAACATTGACTTTTATTACATGGTTTCTTTTTTTATTATTAAATGCTGGAGTGTTGTTATTGTTGTTGTTGTTTTTAATTGTCAAACTCCCAAATGTGTTTTTTAAATTTTTTTTCATTTTATTCTTCTTTTTTCCAGGTGTGCGTGAACCTGGCACTGGGCAAAGCTGTGAGTGGGAGGGGTGGAGGGGGCCCAGGGGAGCCCATTAAATGGAGCCCCATCTCATTTTTTTTGTCTTTTGGGGAATGTGGAGGGGGGGGGTGTGCAGAGAGAGGAGCAGCGCGTGTGACAGAAGGTGTATATAAAAATAGTGTGCCATCTGTTTAAAGCCCAGACTCTGTAAAAACCCCTGCTGGCAAACTCAGCGGGGACTCAATTAAAATGTGAGTTTAGTGGCCAGACTTAGAATGGCACACCACCCCCCCCCCCCTGCCCCCCCCCCCCCAGACTGTTTCTTGCGGGGAGTCACGTCGGGACTCGGGTAGGCGAAGGGGTAGGCTGAGGTGGGTCTCGCAAGGCCCTGTGATGTCAAAGCAGTTTACTGGGAACTCACTGGAGTGGTGTCTTCCTCCAGGACATGCATTCTTTATGGAGATAATAATGTAAAAAAATAAAAATAAAAAAAAGTTCCGATTTAAAATGTAAAAAAAATTTAAAAAGTAGCAGTGCTGGTGTTGTTGTTTTCGTCGCTGTTCAGGCCTCATGGGGACACGCTGTGTGTGTGTGTGTGTGTAGCGTGTTGCGTATGCACGCTGCAGAGATACTTCTGGGGACGCAGAGGAACACTGGGAGTTACATGGAAGATCTAAAGCAGTCTGATCCAACGTGGCCTGGAGGGTGGAGGGAAAAAAAGCCCAATTCCTCATTCAGGCCTTGTCGCCACGGTTCGGATTTTCAAAAATAGAAAGGCAGAGAGGAGGGAGGTAGCGAGGAGAGAGAGAGAGAGAGAAAGAGAGAGAGAGAGAGAGAGAGAGAGAGAGAGGGAGAGAGAGAGAGACGGACCTGCGGGACCCGTCTGTGGATGTGTGGAGTTCCTCCGGGTGTGCGGGCGAATTTTTCCACACACCAGTCAGAGCGCCCGTCCAGCCTTCAGGGGGTTACCGCGGACAGGCGGCTCGGAAAACGCGTCCGGCGGCCATGTTTGGTGTTCTGTATGCGCCCAGCGGACGGGCGATCACCTTGACGGAGCGACTGTAGAGAGAGAGAAAACTCCGAGAGCTGTAGCGGAAAAAAAAAATAAAATTTTTAAAAAAATGCTGAGTCACCACAATGCCCAGCTCTGCAATGCAGAGCCGATTGGAGATTAAATCGCGCATTTCAATTGGTCACAACACACAACGCAGTCTCGCACGAGGACAAAGCGGCGGCTAAGAAATGAAAAGTAAACAAACTCAACGTTTTGGGCCAGAATTCTGCGAGTGGGGAGACACGGGGTCAGTTGGTTTGCACTGTTGCTCTGCACTTGATTGACCAATTAAAGCAGTTGATTAGCTGGTTAATTCACCTCATCTGGCTCTCCTCGAAAGGGACCTGGCTGTTGAAGCTGGGGTAAAAACGAAAAACCAGGAGACTCAAGCAGAAGTGAAAATGCCCACCCTACAACCGAAAAACTTTGTGTGCCTGTCAATGACTGTGAGGTCACACCATGGTTTATAATAGTACATAGCATCCATATGGATCCTCCCCTAATGGGACAGTCACACATCTTTAAACTGGTTCACATAGACTAAGTAATAACACGTTAAAAGATCCAGAACACACACACATGCGCTCATGCACACACACACACACACACACACACGCACGCACGCACATACACACACACACACATACACAAACAAGCACCCACACACACACACGCACACACTCACACGCACAAGCAGACACGCACGCACACGCACACACGCACATATTTATACACAGTATTTGTGTACCAATGGTTTAATACTCTGGGTAAATACGGCCACTGGTGCTATCTGTGCTTAGCAGCTGCACTCGGTTCCCTCATTAATCCAACATAGCACAGCGCACTAAATTGTCTGTCAGGATATTCATTACAATGGGGCCGGATGAATTGGAAGCGAACTAAGAGGTACTCAAAGATACCCGCAACTATACCCTCCTCCAACAAGTCTTTTTCTCTCTCTTTCTCACTCTCTCTCTCTCCCCCCTCCTCTTATCTCACAAGGGCTCGGCGTGCGAAGATTGATGATATTTCCCGAGGAAAGCTAATGCAAATCGCTGAAAATATTATGCTTACAGAGGGGGGATAAGGCGTTATCGCGGCTTTTCTTTTTTGCTGGGCGACGCGCGAGGATGAATTAGGAGATTGCCGTCTCCGATCTGTCTCCGCGGTAACATCATTATACGTGAAGTGTCCCCTCGCTGAGCGTTCGTTGTTCCGGCGCGGCGGAAAACCACTTCAAGGAAGAGACGGGCGGCGACGCGGCGGCGACCGGCGGCATAAATATGCATACTCGGCTGCGTACCTTATTTATCCCCCCCCCCCCCTCGTTATTATAACTACATTATTTATTGCCTCTGCGGCCACACGTATCCGGGTCAATTTACAAACTTTACAAGCTTTGCAAATTCTCTAACTTATTCCATTTTTTTTTTTTTTTTTTTGACTGGAACACCGAAGGCAAAACAGCTTGCAGGGCTCATTGTAATGGGACCCAGAGCACTCCAGGGTAGGACAGTGGGACTCGGACCCTGAGCCTAAAAAGTCACAGGAAGTTCTGGGACTTTGTTTTTATCCTGCAGTTAACTGATCATTGAAACCATCGACTCTGCCCCAACTGGTTTCTTGGGAGCAGAGTCACACATTAACAAGTGCTCCGTGGCTGTTTGGTACTATTTCACCTGCAATATGCTAATGTACACTAGATGTACACTGGGACCGTCGATTCAGTGCCAATCACTGAGTTTACGCCCCATCTGCATTCACTTCTTGTCCTGGAAAAGTTTCACGCCAGCCTCGGGAACATTGCCTGAGTCTTCACCTTGCACAAATTGAGTTTGCATTTGTCGTGAGAGAGAGAGAAGCCATTCTGGCCACCCATGGGAAAACTATTTCTGCACAGTAATAGACGGTCAGTGAAGAGAGAACACTACTCTTCACGTACGGTCTCTCATTCTTTCTTTCATTCTCTCCCTCTCTCTCATCCCCTGTTCATCAGGAAGGGCTCCAGCTTCCTGCTGTGTTTATTGGTGCCCTTCAATTAGCTCCTGATTGTGAACTGTGGGTGAGGTGACTTGAGCCCCTGCACAGCAGCTCTCAGTTAAAGTAATTAAGAGCCAGGGAAAGAGAGGGATAGAGACAGAGAGAGAGAGAGAGAGAGAGAGAGAGAGAGAGAAAGAGGGAGGGAAAGAGAGGAGAGGGAGTGAGAGAGAAAGGAGAGAGAGCGAGAGAGGAGAGAGAGAGAGAGAGAGAGAGAGGGAGAGGGAGAGAGAGAGAGGGGGGGAGAAAGGGAGAGAGTGAGAGCGAGATTGAGAGAGAGAGAGAGAGAGAGAGTGAAGCAGACCAAGTCCGCCTGGGGGCTGGAAACCTTCAGAGATGCTCTCTCAGCACCGTAACAGCAGCTGCTGCCCAAAACTGCGGAAATCCCACAAAAATACGAAAATGATTAAACTCTGCATGATCACTCATTTGCCTGTGAATTAAAATCAGGTAGTGTGAAAGGTTCAGGGTTGTTTAAATAAAGGCTGCAGGCTCAGGTATCTCGGCTCTTAATGCTCGCTGAGCTGCACCCGATGAATCATTACAGATGAGTGGAAAAGTCCCTGAGACAGGGAGCTCTCACAAAAAAACAAAAAAAATCAGAATTTAGATTTCCTGTTTCGGCTGAGTCTTCATTAAAAGGAAGCACGGAGGCCGGGCCATATTAAACACTAGCGACGCGTACGAACACGAACACGAGACACGCAGACGTGCCGTTTGGAAACCACTCCACTGAAAGGGAAGGACAAATAATTCTGTGCCTTCTCTCCTTCCGTTTTTATCCTCGCCGTTGCACGTTCCGGAACGTTCTCTCCGCGCCGAAACGAGTGAAGTCACGTGACACGCTGAAGACACGCCTCCCCGGGGTCAGCCGTGCCTGCCGCGGTCACATGACCCTGGGAGTTCTCGAATCCACCCCCATCGCTCCGCACCGGCAGACGTACGGCAGACCACCTCACACGCTCGCGCGCACCCTAACATCGCCGCAGTCAGTCCGTAGACGACCACTCCATCTGGAGAGTTTTGTTTTTACCTCCGGCGTTTTTTTGACAAATCGCCCTCATAAACAGCCTCTTGAAGAATGAAAAACGCGCTCTTGACCGTGGACTCGGATTGAGCCTCTTTTAGCGAAGCACAATAATTTATGTGCCGTTGCCTTGTTCAAACACAAGGAGCCTGAGATCTATAATTTAGCAGGCCGTGCTGGATAGACCGGCTTATGAGAGAGCGTGTGAGAATTTTACACTGAATGTTGTGTTTGAACTTGCGCGGAGCCTTCAGACTCTTCAAAGAGAGCGTAAAATGTCAGGACAAGCAGAATAACTAATTCTAAGTAGAACATTCCCAAGGGAAAAAGGTCTTATCAGTGACAAGCACTGCTTTACAAGTTACTCGAGGCCTTGTTTGACGGTCCATAACTCCTCTTAACAGACTGTGATAAACTGTCACTTTGAAAAAGCCTCTCAATGCTAAATTACAAACTGAAAGTTGATGGTTTGTATATGCATATTCACATCTGCTGCATGAACCCCTCGTTGTAATTCTCTCAGCACATGCCGCCAGCAGATATGTTTCAAAACCGGGAAATATTGCAGAAGAGCGTGCAGGTTCACCTGCTCAGCCGCAGGTGACTCACGTCTGCGCAAACTTGGCTTGACAACAGCGGCGCGGGAAGAAACGGCGGCTGCTCGTTCACTAGGTGATGCGATGAGCGTTGCCATGTCAACACGCCTGGGCATTCCAAATTTGGGAGAAAAGGAGAAAAAAGTATTACCATTAGTTCAACATTAACTGAGCCAAGCTACAGTTTAACCTGACGCAGAGTAAGTTTTTGGAACATCTTTTAGAACAGAGTTCTAGAACTCCGTCGCTGTCTATTATCAGCAGTGACTGTTACGTCACCATTAGAATGTTCAGTAAAGAACATTCTAATCACATATTTGTGACCTCAGGGCTTAAGCAGGCGGTGGAAGACAGACAGTGACTCACCTGTCCTGGCTGTATAGGGAAGCTCATGGCACCAGTAGGGGGCGCCAGAGTAAAGAAAAGGTGTGACCAAAAGGGACCCAACATTGCATGCCTGTACAGTACATCCATTTTGTTGATCTTCAAGTGATCAGAGCCCTGTGTACATGGGGGAAAACACAATTGAACAAAAAACAATACCATTTCCTCTATTAGACCAATAGCAGTAATTATACAATCAGCTTATTTTGAATCACCAGTCCATAGTCAGGACAAATTTAATCTCTGTGCTGTGTTTGTGTGTATTACTGTGTCCTGTAATATTTCATGTTTTTGTGCTTTGTGAGGACTCTGGAAAGAGTAGCTGTTGCATGTGTAAAAGCTAATGGAGATCAAAATGTGCAGACAGAAAAAAACTAATAATTCCCAGTCATCATGTTAACAACCTTGATTGGCCATCGCTGTCTGGGTGGTTTTTTTTTTTTGGGGGGGGGGGGGGGGGGGTTCAGGCCGAGTCTTTCTTATCTCTCCTAATTTCCCATAAAGTGTCTTTGTGCGTGTCTCTCTGCAAAAAAAGACAATAATAATAAAATTTAATGAACACATTGGAATTTAATCGCGTGTCAAAAAGGACAAGTGTTTATTTGAATCCGGGCTAATGGCACCATTCGTATTACAAAACAAATCAAATTATTTTTTTTTTTTTTTTTACAATCACATAATTATTGCGTTATTGCTCCCCTTCAGGCTCAGTGTTACTGTGCAGAGGCAATATTAAAACCAAATATGAGGGGAGATGAAATGACGGGGACGGGGGGGGGGGGGGGGGGACTGACAAAATGGCATCTCTCAGTTTGGGCGAGCGGTAGGGGGCGGGGATGGGAGCACAGTAGGTGGACACAATTCATTTGGTTTCAGAATCTGCCTTCATTACACGTTCCTGCAGACCCAAACCCAGCACAAATTGACTCAAACAATATTTTTTTTGGGGGGGGGGGGGGGTGTGTTACCATAGTCTGAGGGGGAACTCTATGAACCCCCCCCCCCCCCCACTCTGGATTGACCAGTGAGCTCTGTAAGGTAAGGCCTTTACCTGTCACACGAGACGACCTGCAACGTTGCACAAACTGCGCAGTCGCCGATAGGTAGGTTGTCAAGGCTACGACTGTCCCGCGGCACTGAAAAATTGCCTGAATGGAAGAAATAACATTTCCTGAGGCCCCTCAGTATATCATCCCCAAAGCAAAGCGCTCCACCGGCAGCTGTGACCTCGCCCGACCGCCAAAGAGAGAGAGACATCCTCCTTCCAGTCGTAAAGAGTCAAAAAGCCTTGTTACAAATTTTATGTGTTTTTACCTTGGGTGTACATTTAGATTTGTGTGTGTGTGTGAGAGAGAGAGAGCAAGAGAGAGAGAGAGAGTGTTTGTGTGTGTGTGTGTGTGTATGTATTACAGAACTAGAGCTCAACAACTGGACTTGACTTAATTATCTGCAAACCATTTCATAGTTTCGAGAGGTTTGCGTAACTATTAAAAATAAAATGTAAAATTTGAAATTCTCTGATTGTGTGAGAAAGAAAGGGAAAGATGGAGATAAAGAGAGAGAGAGTGTGTGTGTGTGAGAGAGAGATAGATATAAAATAAGGAAAATGATTTGATTTGCTAACCTAATTCACTGCCACAACATTAATAAAATGATGTGAATGTTGTCATTCGCTATCTGGGTTACAGGCGGGATTTTGAGCCCGATGGAATCATCATAATCTTTCAGCGCTGAAATGTTTGGACTCAATATTATACAGTCGTGTCCTCTGGGGGGGGGGGGGGGGGCTGCGAGTTTCAGGGGCTATAACTCAAAAAATCCTAGAAATAGAATCAGCCATTAGAGCACAGAGGCAACCGTCCGGACGGGGAGAAGCCTGTCTGCGCCGCGATCTGTACATCTCGTGGAAAAATAGCGGTAAACGGACCCAGTAGCTCTCGCGGAAAGCCGAATATCCGCAAAACCCCAAACTGTCAAAACGGTAACTCGCTCTGCCGAAACTGCACACTCGCTGTAAATGGCGCACCGTAAAAAAAAAAAAGGTTAATTTTTTACTAGTTTCGCTTCACGTTCAGTAACCACCGCTTACTGTTAGCCGCGAGCGAATGTGCGTCGACGAGCTAGCGAGGTACAATAATGGCGCCAATTGTATAGCCGTGTAGGCCACAGATGTTATAGGCTACAAATGTCAGCTCAGTTAATAGAATGAGTCAAAATGACAAATGGCTAACCAGTACATGGGGGGGGAGGGGGGTAAAAAAAAATTAATGAAAAGCATTGTCGTGGCTCGTGCCATTCACCAGGGTTTATTAATATAGGTTCTTTATATCGTACGGCATTCATCTTTAATAAGCGATGAATGCCATATGATCTAACCTGAACGCATGATTTACACCAGGAGTGGCTGGTACAATGCTGGGCTGCTATAGCTGGTACTTAAACAGCACTCACTGTCCTGCAGGTGTTTCGGGCGGGGTCTTGCAGAAAAGGAGTAGTTTGCCATTTTGGCTCGATAGGCCTCAGTTGGATTCAGTGCCTGGCAAATCACGGCTGCCAGAAAGGACAAGGGAAACAGGTGCTGGGGATTGCGAACGGTTTTCCTCCACGGATGACCAGAGGGACCGACATCTCCTCTGCTCTTCCCCCAAAAAAAAGGGCTTTCTGTTCAGTCCAGAGTCCGGCTGGTAGCGAGCCACACCCTAAACCCCCCCAATCTAAGAGAGAAGTTTCATCTTACCGCAACCCTTCTATTTGTCTCTGTGACAGCCCATTGTTTGGAGTTGAACGAGCCCGGTGCCTTATGGGTAAGATCTCGCGCTGCGGAACTGCGTACAGTCAGGGGCAGAGCACCGCGCGGTTTGCATATGCTAACTAGCGGCGGGCTGCTAAAAAGCTGGGGTCAGACAGGGGGGTCATCCGTTTCGTGACGCTCGTGTATTTAACCTCCTTTGTTACCCCTCTCCCCGCCGGCGGCTCCTGGAGCTCCAGGCTAAATCGCTAAACGAGGCCCCGCTGATCTCCCTCGACCCCGGAGCTCCGGCATAATGGAGGCCATTTGCATATCAGGTAATAAGCTGATTCGTCCTCGTATAACGATGGCCGTGGGCTGGCTTGAGCTAATCGGTGTCTGAGACCCCCCCCCCCACACCCGCCCCAGGCAACTGGCTCAACCTGGCCTCAACGCTTCCCCCCGGTTCTGGTCACAGGAGGGGGGAACTCAATGCTGGACTTACCTCAAAAATGTACCTACGCCCTCCCGACCATGGGCTGATACTGAATCTGGCTGCCCCACAAGGCAGCGCGTGATTGGTCGTAACCTCACCTGGGGGGATTTGTGGGAGTTCAGTCAATAGGGGGGGGGGGGGGGGGGGCATCTGTGGTTCATCGCACACCAGCGCCCCCCTGCTGGTCAGTCGGGTGCCTGCAGGGTACCTGCACATTCCGTTTTGCTGGCGGACTGTGGAGCGAGATGAAAGAAGCGGGATGACATCACACTTCGGGGGCTGAACGAGCGCGCTCATTGGTGCTCACCCATACTGACAGAGGCAGATGCAACACTGAACACAAACACAGTAAAACTGAACATTCCATATTCTCCATAGCAACTGGCAACTCATTATTGTCCTCTGTAGGAGACGTTGAGTCACTGGTCTCAATCTCAAGAACAATATGAGACTTGCACTTCAAGGTTCATTCAAGAACAATAAAATAAACAATATTTTTGAAAGTATTTTCATGGCAACATTTTTTTGGCATCCAAGAAAACTTTTTTCTGTAGGGTCTCAGGATGCTATTATGAGAAAATAGATAGACAGACACAAAAAACTCCCAGTAGCATCAGATGGATCTCCATGGATAGCCCTTTTCCCTTTAAAAGCCTCAAAGGACCCTTACTGAAATAGTGTATAATATACCAAGGGATATTTAAAATAAATGGAATGGACAAGAATCTCAAAACTTACCTTTTTAGCATTGCTTTTAGTTAGTGCATCCGTATTTTTTGTAATCATTTTAATCTTCTTAAATCATTTTATTATTTTTTTATCTTATCTTTTATGAACTTTTATGTATCACCTGATTTTAAAGTTCTTTATTTTCATTTTTGTGTTCAGCACATCGTGTTGCAAATTTGTATAAAATGTGCTCTATAAATAAAGGCTGATTGATTGATTTTGGGGAACATCACAATAAATGTATTTCACAATAATTTACTTCAAAAATATATTACAATATATAAAAGTGACAAAAAGTTGCTAAATTCCCCGTATTGTGAAGTGCTACAATATATTTTATAGATTCGTGCAGAGCGAGGGTGGAGGAGACCCAATACACGTGTGGGGAGAGCACCGGCACTGTCATCAGAATGCTGAATCCTTCCCATAATCCCTTGGGCGAGGCGAAGGCAATCGGGTGCCGCCCCTGCAGGGCTGCTGGCCACAGTCGACTCTGGCTTGGGCCGGATTCAAATGAGCTACCCAAGCAGCCCCTTATTTTACAGATTCTGATAACTCATTTTCATTTAATATGGTGCAGCAATTCTATTCTCTTATGGGGGAATTCTAGACTGTTCTGATTCTGATTCAGTTTTCCATGCATCAAAGTGCATGCACTACAAGCACTCCACTGATTGGAAGAACGAAACGAGAAAAAAAAACACCCTTTCCCTCTCTCCTCTGTCCTCTAATTGGGCACGCCCCTGGGTCAGAACCAGAGGATGTCTGATTGGACACATCCCCAAGTCAGAAGCAGAGGTTCTGTGACTGAACACATCCAAGGGTCAGAACCAGAGGGTCTGTAATTGGACACATACCCAGGTCAGAAAAAAAGAGGGTCTGTAATTGAACACATCCCTGAGTCAGTACCAAAAGGTCTCGGGACATGAAACAGAACCCACGGCACCGCGTGGTCTCACAACCCCCCCCGATCCGATACCCCCCCCCCCCCCCCCCCCCCCCCCCATCCGTCACCTGAAGGAATTCTAGAACATAAAAAGGCGCATTTTTGCACACGTGAGAAGGCTAAGGGGGATTAATGGTCAGGGAAGATGAAACCCCCAATCTGGAGGTGCGTAATGACTACCCCCCCCCCCCCCCCCCCCCCCCCCCCCCCTAAGAAATAATGGCCCGATGGGGAAAAAATTGATTATCCTTTGTAAGTCCTGTTTTACAAACAGCTTCGGCCAAGGTCTGCACCTGACATTCCTGACTCTCCAACACTTGCAGTGAGTTTAGAACAGCATGGTTTCAGCAGGGAATGACCATACGTTTAACCATTTTCAGTCCTTCACATTTGCAGGGAAATTTTACCATTTTGTCATTGCATTTTTTATGTTGTTGTTGTAAATTGAGAAGCATGCCAATTGAACGGCATAAACTGAGCAAGCAAACAAATGTCACGTTTGTTGTCAAACAAGTCTGGCATTGGGTGAGGTTTAATTAAGTCACGACAATGTGTCGAGAGGTGACTGCCACAGGCCTCAGGCTAAGTTTACACGGGCAGTTTGTCTCGTTTTTGTCACATTTTCGATACGTACAGCATATCTGATATTTTCCTCGAGGTCTAAGCAGCACATAATCACGTAGAATGTGATGTTTTCAAATCTGATTTTGACAACATTATGTGATCCTAAATCCGATGCCTATCAAATGACTGACTTTTGTCTGACCAAATTTTATTTATTTGTTTATTTATTTAATTATTAATTCTCTGAAGTACCTTTTCCATCGCTCCCCATGCGAGCGTTTACTGGCATCATCTGATCATCATCATCATCATTTACTGGCCATTTGTAAAGTTATTGTTTGGGGGAAAAAAAAAAAAAAAACACTGCATTTGAAAAACAGTTTTTCTCACTTTAGCTTAAAGCCTGCTGTCTAAACAACATCTAAGAGAACAAAAATACCCCACTGTCTCATGAGGTTCAAACAGTTCCATCTCGAGTTTGTGCCAATCTTATTTTTAAACAAAGTTTGTTGCAGTCCAGTGGTCTAATTGTTTTCCTCCTCAGATGAAATCAATTGTGCTGTAATTGGCACGAAACGGATCATTGCACAGGTCATTTAGAACTGCTCGGAAACACAGAAGATGTAGAAATGTAGATCTGACACTAGAATTCCATCCCTAAGCACTGATCTCAAAGTAGGTACGGAAAAACGGCAGAATGAGAGCGGCGCTTTCGTGAGTATCGCGGAAGGCTCCCAGATGAATGTGATTATGGGTCAATTCTTTCGCCTGACGACTTAATCAGTTGAAATGTGACAGCTCGGCAGATAGCTTCCCTTTACAGCCTTCAGACGTTACAGAGAGGTGAGCTAAGTCCATGATATCAATATGTGAACCATTAAGAAAATAACTGATATTTAAATATCACATCCCCCCCCCCCCAAAGATCAGCCAATCACGGATCACATTGTGATGCTTCTCATTTTATCATTTTATCGCCGAATGAGAAGCATCCCATTTCATTTCATCGCTAAATCAAAAAATGGTTTTCAGTCATATTTTCTACCCCTTGGCGTAGCTGCGAATTGCAGAACGATCCAGAGAATCTGAGATAATTTTTTATCCCAACAACCTCATCGCGTCCGGCCCCATTTCTCACGGAAAATTGACGTCGTTCTGGCGACGGCGAAAAGCCCTCCGCGGAAGAGTGAGCCGGGGACCGAGATGGAAATCGCCAGCCTAATATTAACGCGATACTGAACAATGGAGGATGGGGGGGGGGGGGGGTGTTTGGCAGGTTGTCCTGGTTTCACCGGGATAGCATTAACTGACAGTCGCTCCAGGTAGACAGAGACAGAAGCACAGGCGCCCTTACAGCACAGAACCGAAGCACGACTACTCAGAGAAGAAACCGTCGGCAAACGGGACAGCACGGACCTGAATGCTAACCAGCCGGCCGTCCTTCGGACACCAAACGGCCTTCCCACCCGCCGCGCGGCTCTACCACAGACACGCCGCCAGTCGCCGCCACGCGGATCGCCGGGGGAGATTAAGGGGCCTCATTCTAAACGGGAGCGGAGTCGAAGCGCACGCCCCTGTGCGGTTTCAAGGAGGGGCGGCGGACCGTAACGAAACCTCTGGTCATTTTCGACTCCTGGCCCCCTTAATTACTCTCAGGCCCTGAGAACATCCCCCTGACGCTATAATTCCATTTCGGCTTTTAGAGAGACAGCCGTTACCCAGAATGACTTGCACAGATCACATTCTGACACTGGATCCATTTACAGCAGAATATTTTACCAAAGCAAGTCAGGTTAGGTACCTGGCTCAAGGACACAACGGCAGTACCTCAGCTGGGAATCGAACCCGCAACCTTGGAGGTACAAGCCCACTTCCCAAAATATATATATTATCCTGCTTCGTGTAACTTATTTAACCATGTTGACATCTACAACTACGAAGAAAGAAAAAAAAAGAAACTAAAATGAATACAGAGCAAGAGGATCTGTTTTCCCTATGTTCCGGCTGTTACTGTGAAAATTTTGTATTTCCTGTGAATGCATGTACCACTGATCAGTGTTCCAATAGAGCCAGGTCCTTAGGATTAGGTAATGCTGCCTATTTCACATCAAGAAAAAAAGCCCTCCAAAAAAGTTTTAGGTCTTGAGAAATATTACGACGGATAGCGTTAAAAGACTTGCGTAATTGCTTCCAAGCTGAAGGGTTTGGTAATGAAATGCTGCCATCTGCTGTGCGCATGGCAGTACTGCAACCCCAAACGCCCAGTTGTAGTCACCATAGGCTGCAGACGCCAATTCAAGAAGGTCCGTCCCACAGCGCAATCAAGCCCGCTGCGACAGCATACCCCAGACACTTGATGAGCAAGTGGAGTGGCCTGTGTAAATATTTATAAACGACATGCTTATCAAAAGCCCTCAAGAAACACCGCTCTCCAGCCAGAGATTACCTCGTAATTGAATTGATCACTTTTACAGTAATGAATTCTGCGCATGCATTACCAATGAAAGCAAACACCCCATTAGCCGATAAATTATTTGCGAAAGATCTGATGCGCGTGTAACAGAGAGCCCGAGGCGCCAGGAAGTGTTGTCTCAATTAGACAGACCGTGCGGGAAAGAAAAAAAGCTTCGTTCCCGTTAATGCCATTATTATACTGCGTATTACGTATCCTTAAGATTGGTTCCCGGTGTTGAAAAGTAACGGGTGTTCGTGAATGGTCCGTTATATAAAAAAGTGCTGGCAAACTCTGAGGTTTGACTTTAATTCAAAGCTGCAACCCCCGCACAGGCGACCCCACCTTTCATTTATTACTGACAGGACATGACTTTCGCTACATTGCATTGACAGATCGGGTGATGGTGTTAGTCTAGAAATAAAGAATACGTTTCCTCCGCGCAATATTTCCCAGGATTCCAGACAATCCAGTCTCCCCGGCGCTGCCCCGAGTCTTTACCGCTATTGATTTTTATCATAGATAAGAGGCCTAAATCTCTCAAGGAGCTTTAAATCTCATATCCTTTAGAGACGCTGTATTAACTTCCTGACGTACAGTAAATAACCTTCAGTTATATTTCCGCGATGTCTTCTGTCTTCGGCTTCGCAGACGGGAGGCATCGCCGCCATTAGCCACCGTAAAACGGCCCATTTGGACACTTTCAGGGGGGGATGAAATATAGCAGCGCGACGAGCAGCCATTCTGCAAGGCGGCGCGTTGTCAGGGACAGTCCGTCATTAACGCTAGAGCGAGGCGCGGACCGCGCGAAGAGCCACATAAAAGAAAAGGAAACGATCAGCAAATTTCTTAATGGGTTTTTGGTCCAAACCCAAAGATTTAAATCAAAAGGTGGAGGGGGGGGGGGTTGACTTGGTTTGTGGGGACCCTTTCCTGGGTGAACTATGAGTTGCCCATTACCTTAGGTAACCAAATTCACACGAGTTTTTTTATATCTACAAAAAACGGCTCAGACATACAATGTTAACCCGGATGATTCTTCCTCATTGTGGCAATCCAAAGCTGGACCCACATAGAAATAGGGCCTGATTCACTAAGACCTCCAGCATGTGCAAAACCTTTTAACCACCGCAAAATCAATAACATGACCAATGATCGGTAATGGTATTTGTTCTCAACCAATAAGTGGGTGTGTTATTAGTTTTGTGTCCGCTAAAAGCTTTTGCACACGGTAAATTTCTTACTTAATCTGAGCAGCAGTGCTGATCTAGGATCAGTTTGTCCTGTTGATATCCCAACTTTACTTATTATGAGCTAAACTGGAAAACTGATTCTGGATCACTGTCCCTTCGCTGAGAATTAAATTTTTTAAAGTAAAAAAAATAAATTCAATGATTAGCACTGACATTTGAAAAAAAAAAAACCACCATAAGAATTCAGGAAGACTTGCCATAGATTTGGAAAAATCAAAATTCAAACATGAAGAAAAAAAACCCAGCAAAATTGCATGTGAAGAAAAAAAATCCAACACCCAAGCTTCATATTCATACCATTACAAGATTTATTTGCCACCAACAGGTGTGTAAATGATAAAGACTCATCCGGCGTCCAAGGTGTCGTCCATCTGCGAGACCCCGGGTCGCCCCCGGACAGCGTCGGGGTCTGCGGTGTCCGTTTCGGCACTAAAATATTTACAGGGTCCTTCCTGGAAATGCCACGCTCTGATTGGCGGCCATTTTCCCGCTCTCGCGGCTCTCGTCCGCTCCGTGGGAGGGGCCTCCCCCCCCCATAGGGTTCCAGCAGAGCGGTTCACCTCGATGTGCCTCGAGGGGGGGGGGGCCGGGGGGGGGGGGGGGGCGTGGGGGGGGGGGGGGCCTGGCCCCGCCCCTCTGAGCGCGCTCAGTGAAGCCCGCCCCCGGTGTAGTGTTTCCGTGGTTACACAGCGGAGCACTCACATGACCGAACAAGTGTGTGTGTGTGTGTGTGTGTGTGTGTAGGGGGCTGTGCGCACATGTATGCATTAGTGCACACGTGTGTGTGTGTGTGTGTGTGTGTGTGTGTGAACCAGACCTAATCTGATCCAAGTCACACAGATGATGTGTATGGTCCCTGAATTAGACCCTGGGGTAGGGGGGATTTGGGAGGGAGGGGGGGGGGAGGGGCAGCTTCAGCTCTCTCTGTTGACATACACCCCCAGTGGAAGACAGTGCCTCCACAGCCTCTCAGAGCTCTCTCCCAGCTGCCCGCCCACCCCCTCTACCACCCAGGCCGTCCATGTGTCCGTCACCACGCATGCATTATCTAACCGTCTCAGCCCTCCCCAGAGCACAAACCGCAATGACTTACCTGACAGAAAGCGCCAGATAAAATATATATATACATGCGTGAGTGTGTGCGTGTGTGTGTGTGTATGTGCGTGTGTGTGTGTGTGTGTGTGTGTTTGAGCGTGTGTGCAACCGCTGTTCCCAGCAGCCGAGGTCCAGAATACAAACGGGGGGGGGTTGTAAAAACTCGAAAGGTCCCTCTCTCTCCGGCTCGGGTCCGAACTGAGCGCGCTCAGAAGAAGGTCTCTCTGCACAGGGGGCAGGTGGACTTGTTGCTGGAGGTGAACCACTTGTACTGCGCTCAGAAAGAGAGAAACAGAAACAGGCCCAGTCACTCAGGTGCACAGCATCCACGTTCTCAGAGTTCCCAAATAGCAGATATGCGCGCATTTTCGCATTCAATTTCCCGCTAGACGCAGACCAAAGACAGGAAGTGCGTGCGCGTGCGTTCAGAATCCGACGCTCTGAGATGCCGGCAAACACTCAGCTTCATGCTGAAGGTGACTGCGGCTATAAAAGTTTATGGCGAGCTACGGTAACTATTCAAATAGGGGCCAGAGCTAAAATCAATCTTACAACGGTCTGCTTACTGCAGGACCTGATGTATTGTAATGACTTGATGCTTCACTGAAAATGACTGAGATGTATGATGGGGGAAAACCTGTGTGTGTGTGTGTTTGTGTACTGACATTCACACTGGGTAGATTATAAAGCGTACGGCATTATTAACAAAAACGGCAGGAAACAAGGCTTTTACTGCGGCTTATCATTAACTGTGGTTTCAAATAAAGAATTAAAACGTGAATTCACATTCACTGAAAATGACTGAAATGTATGACAGGAGACAATCTGTGTGTGTGCGAGGGTGCGAGTGAGTGAGTGACTGAGTGAGTGAGTAGGTGTGATGAATGAGTGAGTGAGTCTGTGAGTGAGTGACTGAGTAGGTGTGATGAATGAGTGAGAGCGAGTGAGTGAGTGAGTGAGAAGGTGTGATGAATGAGTGAGAGTGAGTGAGTGAGTGAGTAGCTGTGATGAATGAGTGAGTGAGTGAATCAGTGAGTCTGATTGAGTGAGTGAATGAGTGAGTGAGTCTGTGAGTGAGTGAGTGAGAAGGTGTGATGAATGAGTGAGAATGAGTGAGTGAGTGAGTGAGTGAGAAGGTGTGATGAATGAGTGAGAGTGAGTGAGTCTGAGTGAGTGAGTGAGTGGGAAGGTGTGATGAGTGAGTGAGTGAGTGAGTGAGTGAGTAGGTGTGATGAATGAGTGAGTGAATGAGTGAGTCTGTGAGTGAGTGAGTGAGTGAGTAGGTGTGATGAATGAGTGAGAGTGAGTGAGCGAGCCTCACCAGACAGGCGGAGTGGAACTTCTTCTTGCAGGTGCGGCAGGCTTTTTTGGGCAGGGAGTAGTTTGACCCGTGGATGACAGAGAAGCAGATCATGCAGTCCTCCACGCCCTCAAAGCGCTTGTCCACGTTGTTCTTCCACAAGCGCCAGGTCCCTCCATGATGCTTCCGTTCTGAAAACACACAGGAAGTACAACCTTCAGCCATCTGAACACACAGGAAGTACAACCCTCAGCTTCTACGTCTTCCCTCCAACTCCACTGCCTACTGTCCCACCATCACCATTAAAGTACCTGGTTGTTAAGGGACGTGTCGATTGGTAAAGTACAATATTGAGTAAGTAGTAACATCTGTGTGCTGATTTCTGCAATAGAATCCTTAGTGAGTAAGCCAAGTGCTGATTGGTGGAACAGAATCCTTAGTGAGTAAGCTAACTGCCAATTGGTGGAACAGAATCCTTAGTGAGTAAGCTAACTGCTGATTGATGGAACAGAATCCTTAGTGAGTAAGCCAAGTGCTGATTGGTGGAACAGAATCCTTAGTGAGTAAGCCCAGTGCTGATTGGTGGAATAGAACCATTTGTGAGTAACGGAGGTGCTGATTGGTGAAATACCGAACCTGGTGAGTTAGGTAGGTGCTGAGCTGCAGCATCCAGTTGCGCCACTGCTGCACGGCCACGCCCACACGCCGCCCACTCTCCACCGATATGGAGCCCAGGGGGTAGTTCTGGGGCAGCTGGATCACCAGCTCGATGAAAATATCGTCCACCGAGTACGTGGCTATCACCTCTCTGGTGGCTGAGCGGGCTTTCACCTGGAACACACACACACACACACACACACACACAGAAAATTTTAATAAACGTATTGTATAAATGTATAACTTCATTTTGTGAACAGCTGTAAAAGACAGCGCCCGTATCGGACCACAGCAAAACATTTACAGCACATCTTCATCCGCGAGTCACAAAGATAAAGTCAGTCACAGAAATAATTACTTAACAAAACAGCAGTATGGGACGCTTGCGCCACCCAGTGGCAGAGAGTGAGGGAAAGAGAGAGAGAGTGAAATGAGAGAAAGAGTGAGAAAGGGTGACAGAAAGAGAAAGAGAGAGAGAGAGAGAGGATGACAAATAGTGAAAGAGAGAGAGAGACGGTGTGAGAGAGGGTGACAGAGAGAGAGGAGTGAAAAAGAAAAGGAGAGAGAGAGAGAGGAGGCTCACCGTCATGCTGTGGAAGGTCTGGGTGCTGCTGTGCACTGAGGAGATCTCCTGGGCAGACAGCACGCCGCTCGCGTACTTGCTGGTGAACTTGTCCACGGTGTTGAAGATGCGCTTGTCCTGCCCGTTCCACCACAGCCGAACCATGGCCGGCAGGTCCTTCAGCGCGCTGTAGTACACCCAGCAGGCCAGGTGGGGGAGCTCCCACTGCATCCCGTCCCTCTCTGCAGGGGACGGAGAAATCAGGAAGTGTCAACCCCGCTCTCTCAGAAACACACAAGTCAAAAGGTCCACCCCTCTCTCAGAAACACAGAAATCAAAATGTCCAGTTCATTCGCAGAAACACAGAAGCTAAAAATGTCCACCCCTCTTTCAGAAACACAGAAGTCAAAATGTCCAGTTAATTCGCAGAAACACAGAAGTTAAAACATGTCCACCCCTCTCTCAGAAACACAGAAGTCAAAATGTCCACTTCTCTCTTTGACAAACACAGAAGTCACAAAATGTCCACCCCTCTCTGTGAGAAACACAGAAGTCAAAATGTCTGCCCCTCTCCTCTCAGAAAGAGAAGTCAAAATGTCTACCCCCCTATGAGAAACACTGAAGTCAAAACATCTAACCCTCTCGTTGACAAATACCAAAGTGTCTATCCCTCTCTGAGAGACAGAGTAAAGTGTCTGTCTAAATTTATCTCTGAGAGAAAAAGTGAGAGTATTTAAGTATCCCTGAGAGAGACTAAGAGTCTAACTCTAAAAGAAAGAGCGAACACAATATATCTAACACTGTTTCTCAGGGAGACGAAAGATAAAGTGTTTTATCTCAGAGGCTGAATTTACTGTGTTTGCCGTGAGGCTTTGTTTACTGTAGAGTCTTCAGTCTCACAGTTACCCATCGCTATTAAACATATTTTACAGTAGCAAGCAGCAGTTTGGATTTGCACTGAAACTGGCATGGATACGATCTTATAACAATGAGTCAGATGCTGACCCCCCCCAACCTGAAATAAACTTAAGTTACTGCACCTCAAAATTCAAATCTGCTATCCTGTAAAAATGCCAACAACAAAAAAACACTGAGCAGCCCAAATACATTTATCTCTAATGCTACAACCAAAACAATCTCACAAAGGAAACTGCTTTGTGCACATTCTTAGCAGAGGGAGTTATGCAGTTAGCACTAACTGTCAAAAACTCATTTAGCACATTTAGCAGTTAGAGCAGTTGGCTCATATTCACAAAGCATCCCAGAGTGCCCATCTAGAATCAGTGTAGCATTTTAGCTAGCATTATAGTGTAGAATTTGTAGCATTTCCGATAATGGCCAAGGTCCTAGATTAGCACTCCCGCTCCGAGATTCTTTATGAATATGGGTTTGTGAACAAGAATTTTGATCTCAAACTCCCTGGTTAAACTGAGGTGAAATTAAAAAAAGGAATGAATGAATGGATGAATGGATGGATTTAAGGATGGATGGATGAATGAATGAATGAATGAATGAATGAATGAATGAACGAATGAATGAATGAATGGATGAAAGGCAGAGACGTCCACACTCACTGCGCACAGACAGACACAGGTCCTCGGTGAAGAAGGTCTTGGGGTCTTTGGCCCCCGGTTCGGCCGCCTGTCCCGGGAGGGAGGGGTTTTCGGGCATGAGGCGAAACAGGTGGAGCAGAAGCGTGTGCAGGGAGCGGCTCTTCCTCAGGAACAGGGAGTACTGGACCCTCAGCTGCACACAGAGCACAAAGCCAATCTCAATCTCAAACTCAAATGCTGGCAAAAATTCACACTCAAATGCAAATAAATTTCAAACTCAAATGCAAGCACAAACTCAAATGCAAATACAAATTCAAACTCAAATGCAGGCACAAACTCAAACTCAAATACAAGCACAACAAACTCAAACTCAAATGCAAGCACAAACTCAAACTCAAACTCAGCAATGCACACAAACTCAAAAAATCAAACAATGCAAATGCAAGCACAAACTCAAACTCAAATGCAAGCACAAACTCAAACTCAAATGCAGGCACAAACTCAGAACTCGAATGTAAACACAGATTCAAACTCAAACCCCTCAATACAGAAGGCACACAGTTGAATGACTCACGTGGGAGGGCGAGGCCTTGAAGAAGGTGAGGATCAGCTTCCAGGCCAGCAGGTATCCCAGGATGCAGCAGTGCTCGTCGCTGAGCGGCTGCACCACGGCGTACTCGCCCACCGGCACGCCGCCCAGGATGTTGTCCAGCAGCTCCTCGGCAGTCGCCAGGACCGACATCAGGGCAGCAGGGGGCGATCTAGAGCCAGACGGAGACACCTTTACTTCCTCTTACTCTACCTCTACCATCTCCCAGAAAGGCTCCGTTTTAAGTGACCTTAAATTTTTTCCTGTGTGGACTGGAGCCTAAAAATGGAGGGAAAACCGTTTCATTTTCAAAAATATCCATCGCCTCAGACGGCCTAAGGTGACCTGAGGCTTCACGTGGTCGAACTGTGGGCCCCCGACTGCCCAGAGGGGGGCGCCGGTACACGACGACACGCGGACCCCTGCCGAACGTCGCCTCCCTTACCGCCAGCCTCCCCAAAAATGGCCGCCAGCCGAAAAAGCCCGTCATCGCAAGCCCGCAGGCGAAATTAATTACACAGCCCGGCGACAGCCAGGGCGAGGGAAGAGAGAACGCTCTGTGACAGACACATTTCACGCCGAATCCTCTGGAGGATTACGAATCGACCGGCAAAGCTTTTAACGTTTTAATCGCGTGTCATTACACTTACGCCCGGCCGGCGAAAAAGCAATTAATTGCCGGCGTCGCCGAGGGTAACGCTTACATCGTTTGTCACTCGTTAATACGAATGAAATGTATGCGATTGCTATGGAGGACTTGAGTCTTTGTAAAAAAAATATAAAAAATGTAAATCAATGCTCACTGTTACTGCTAAAAGCGTCATTAGCCTGCAGCTGTGGAAAACTCCAATGAGTGTTTTTAACAGGGTATGTATGGACGCGCACACACACACACACACACACACAGTGCACACACAAACCACAAAGAACACGCCTGCACGCGCGCACACACACACACACACACACACACACACAGTGCACACACAAACCACAAAGAACACGCCTGCACGCACGCATACACACAGCGTGCAGAACACATATATACCAAACAGAAACATGCAAGCTCGCACATATTAAGGTGCACACACGCACACACACACACCACACACACACACACACATTGAACATGCAAGCTCATACATATTCAGGAACACACACGTGCACGCGCACGCACGCACGCACACACACACACAAACATCCGCATGTGCTCCTGTTTATCATAACAGCCAATTACACAGCATGCAATAAGGAAATTACACCACCAACAACACCACAGATTAATACGCACACACAGGGGGTAAATGAGCAATAAGCTGCATCTCTGCTCTTGTTCGGTGGGCTTTTATATGTCAGAAAGGTGTCTAAAATAAAAACCTATGCCTGATGCATATTGACATCAATGCGCCCACTGCTGGTAAGAATGAGTAAAGCTCAGGTGCGCCAAAAATGGAACATATTCCACTTGCCACACATCAAAAGTAACGAGAACGGCAAGTCTTGATAACGCGGGTACACGAGCGCGGACTCCCACGACCGCGGGCCGGAGCACTCACAGGCACGGCTCTTCGCCATCGTCATCCTCACACTTCCCGCTGTCGCTCTCGCTGTCACACTCGGGCAGCTGGGGCATCACCCTGAAGGGAGAACAGGGGGAGAGACGAGCGCAGCAGGTCAGTGCACATGACCGGAGTACAGCAGCAGGCCCTGGGCTGCAGTCTCACATACGCTAGCAGGGTCTCACACAGAGCTAGTGAACTAGAGCAGTTTAAGCTGTACTTGCATTAAGACCTGAAGTCTCCCATAGAGCTAGTGAAGCAGAGCAGGTTAAGGTGTACTTGCATTAAGACCTGAAGTCTCACACAGAGCTAGTGAACTAGAGCAGTTTAAGCTGTACTTGCATTAAGACCTGAAGTCTCACATAGAGCTAGTGAAGCAGAGCAGTTTAAGGTGTACTTGCATTAAGACCTGAAGTCTCACATAGAGCTAGTGAACTAGAGCAGTTTAAGCTGTACTTGCATTAAGATCTGAAGTCTCACATAGAGCTAGTGAAGTAGAGCAGTTTAAGCTGTACTTGCATTAAGACCTGAAGTCTCACATAGAGCTAGTGAAGTAGAGCAGTTTAAGGTGTACTTGCATTAAGACCTGAAGTCTCACATAGAGCTAGTGAACTAGAGCAGTTTAAGCTGTACTTGCATTAAGATCTGAAGTCTCACATAGAGCTAGTGAAGTAAAATAGATGATAATGTGTGTATTGGTTAAGGCAGCAGTATCACACAGAGCTAGTGACCCAGATCCGTTAATAAGGTGCGTGTTTATTGGTTAAGCCAGCAGTGTCACACAGAGCTAGTGATCTAGATCCGTTAATAAGGTGCGTGTGTATTGGTTAAGGCAGTAGCCTCACTTGCTGAGCACGTGGAAGGCGGTCAGCTGGACAGGCCGGGCCTTGAACAGCAGCAGGGGCGTGAGGGTGTTCAGGAGCGTCTGCAGCGGCTCCGGCAGGTTGGTCTTCTGCCCCGCCACGAATTTGGGCGGGAGCTTGTTCTGGGTCAGCAGCTGGACCGGGACCCACTGCAGGGCTTCGCCCACGGCCCCCAGAACCGCCTGGGGGAACAGGGCGTCGTCCGGCTCCCTGTACTCTTCTACAAGAACACGGGACAGTAGAAAACAGCCCATTAGTTTTTTAATTTAATTTTACCCCAGGTGACTTTTAAAGCTTTTTTTGAGCTTGTTTTATCATTTTTATTTCAATATACTTTACTAATATTTCACAGGAAGTGGAAGCAGCATATAAAATTCACCAGTGATCTTGACCAGCAGAGGGAGGAGCAGGCTGTGTATCCCCTCAACGAAAAACTCCTCCCACTCGTTCCGCAGGTTGGGCGGCAGTTGGTCAGCCACGCCTGCAGGGGGCGCTGAGAAGAACTCGCTCAGCGTCACGATCAGGCCACAGTTCTGAGACACAAACAGCTGCACCCAGGGGTTCCAGAAAGCGCCCGTGTTCTCACTGGCGGCCTGGAAAAGAGAGGTCAAGACACGGGCCAATCAGAACTCGACTGAGCTGTAAAGCCAAGGACAAAGACAATGCCAGCTTTATAGGGAACAAAGAGGTGTTCCCTGGAACATGACTGATACTCAACCTTCAGATTAAAAGTCCCACATCAGAGTGTGAGTTTTCACTGCTAAATAACCAGTACCTGACCTTCAGAATAAAAGAACAGAAGTGTTCCCTAGCTAAGTGACCAGTACCCGAGCTTGAGATTAAAACAGAATCAAAGCACAGTTGTTTCCTGCTCGATGACCAAAACTTTGACTGTCAGATTAAAAATCCAACATCAAAGCAAAAAAATTTTTACTAAATGACCTGACCTTCAGATTAAAAGTCCCACATCAAAGCAGAGCTATTTCCTGCCAATGACCGGCCCTTCAGAGTAAAAGTCCCATAATGGGTCACTTACCTCCAGCCAGGCCAGCATGGAGCAGAGCAGGAAGTCCCAGTGCGTGTCCCGCAGCATGGCGGGAGAGTGCGCCATCAGCCTGGACAGGAAACGCATCATCTCCACGTTCAGAGACAGCGCCCCAGCTGAAGCCGTCTTCAGGTCACTGAGCCCAGACAGGAACAGAAGAACAACACGCACCAAAATGTTTACAACACACAGTAATGGCATTACTATAATACATTTGATTTATGAAATGTTTTTTTTACACTACATAAATTTTTTTTTATCGTAGTCGTAAAATGTCAATGTTCTAAACTCTGGCTGCAAACCAAAGTTCCCCTCGTGGGACCATAAAGATTGTTTACATAACGGTACATATGATCACATTTAACTTTGCAGTTCTTTGGTGTGACGGAGTTTACCTGCTAAACAGGAAGAGCTCTTCTTTGACATTGCGCCATTCCATCATCGTGGCAACAACGGCCAGCAGAACCTCCTCCTCTACGGGCGTCTCCGTTTCCAAGCAACAGTGCAGGACCGCAAGGCACGCCATCCCACCTGCAACAGCGTGATCGTATTCAACCATGTCCAACACCACCACAACAACCACAACGTCAACCACAATGATATTCAACCATGTCCAACACTACCACAACAACCACAACGTCAACCACAACGATATCCAACCATGTCCAACACTACCACAACAACCGCAACGTCAACCACAACGATATCCAACCATGTCCAACACTACCACAACCACCACAACAAAATTCATGCATGCTCAACAATGCTATCACTGTGTCAGCCACAGTGACATTCAATCATGTCTAGCGCTGTGTGAGTGTGTGTGTGTGTGTGTGTGTGTGTGTCTGTAAACCAGGATTAGGGTCAATTTCATTTCAGTTCGGCCAGAATTCTTCATAAAACACAGGCATTTTTCAATTCACTCCCCGAATGAACTGAGCTGAAATGGATTTGCTATCTCCATCTCTCATTCAGCGTTATCACCGACCGTCCGAACAGGATTCCCATCCAATTCCATACTCCGTTTCCTCTGGATTTTCCCATTACTTTTACTCCAGCAATTTTCCCTTTATGTTCTGGGACAGTGAGATATCTGATCGGACTGTGAATGTCTGCAGTACTCACTCCTTAACTTTCTCGGTTTTACTTGCACACTGGGTTTCTAATTGGTCAATCAGGGTGTGATTGACAGGTGAGGGGGCGGAGTTTGCGCCTTACTGAAACCGTTGTTCGGGTCCGTGTCCTGCCAGTTGAGGAGCTCGGAGATGGACAGGGCGACCAGAGACTCCCTCTCCTCTCTGGACAGGGAGGGGCAGAGGACCTGGATGGTGCAGAGGCGGTGCTCCGTCAGAGGGAAGAAGCTGGAAACAGCAGAGAGAGGGATTGGAGGAGACGTTATAGCGCAGTGCTCTGATTGGAGGAGGTCTCAAAGTGCTGCGGTCTGATTGGAGGAGATGTCCTAGTGCTGTGTTCTAATTGGAGGAAACGTTATAGCACAGTGCTCTGATAGGAAGAGATGTTATAGCGCTGTGATCTGACAGGATAATGAGGGAAGTGTGTGTGTGTGTGTGTGTGTGTGTGTGTCTACCATTGAAGGCAAAACATTCCAATTTGATGAATGCATTAACAAGAGTGACCAAGTGCATATCGCTGTAAAAGATGTTCTGTACAGTACTAATGGATGGGAAACTCCTCTTACCAAGAGCAACTTCCTGTAGTTCAAAAAAAGGGGACAAAGGAACGTAGGAGCTGAGCATCTGGCGTGTCTAAAGAATCTGCGCCCAGACTCTCGGCGCACTGACAGAGGGAGGAAGCGGGAGCCGAAATCATCGGCGTGTTCCTGACGTGGACACTACTGTTTACACGCCACCTAGCCGCTCAGCAGATGTTTCTGCCTCAGGGCGATGTGTGTAGCTTATACACAGCGGGCACGATGCTAATTTACAGAGCCGTTTCCTCGCTTGCTTTAAGGACAGGGACACGATGTTCCACCTGGGATTCACACCTACAGCGCTGGTGTGACACATCCGCTCCTGTAAACGGGTCCCTACGCCAGGGCCCTCAGGTAAAAAATGATGCCTCCGCCCTGTTTCTGAGGTAAAAATGATGTACCCGTGTCGCCATGGTTACCTCTCTACACTCCCGTACAGCTTCTTGACGCTGGCCACGCCCCTCATTCGGATGTAGCTCGCCAGCGTCAGCGTCCACAGCGACCCCTCCTCCAGTGACCTGTGATTGGTGGGGACAGAGAAGCTGTGGAATGCTGCATTCTCATTGGCTAAACTAACACACAGGCTTTCAATACATTTCAGCTGAACACACAGTCTGCAATGTGTGTCTCAGACAAAAGCTTTTAACTAAGGGAGGCAGACATATTACTAAAATGTTTATTTAGAAATTATTTGATAGGGAAATATATACTGGTATAGACACATTGCTTAAAACAATGATCTAATGCACTGCACCATAACATTTATAACTCAGAATTATTAGAATTATTCAGAATTATCAACATTTGTCCCTAGAGCCTTTTTAACCATACATAAATATCCAGATAATATATACCAACAGATTTTTGGCGGTATAGACTCACTGAGCAAACAGCGTTTCCAGCACGTCGCATCTGTGTTCAGCCTGTTGCTTATGCGATCGGCCGTTAGGTTCAGCTCCTGCAGCATTCGAAGGTAGTCAGTCACCACCGCAGGGGAGAGCTCCATCACCTCCTCACACCACTGCATGGCAAACAGCACCTCCGACACTGACGGGGAGAGGGGGAGAGAGAGAGAGAGAGAGTGAGAGAGACAGACGAGACAGACAGACAGAGAGAGAGAGAAAGAGAGAGAGAGAGGCAGACAGGCAGACAGAGAGAAAGAGAGACAGACAGGCAGAGACAGACAGACAGAGAGAGAGAGAGAGAGAGACAGACAGACAGAGAGAGAGATGGACGGACAGACAGACATACAGAGAGAGAGACAGACAGACAGGCAGAGCGAGAGAAAGAGAGGGAGAGACAGAGAGACAGAGAGAGAGAGAGAGACAGACAGACAGACAGACAGACAAAGAGAGACAGACAGACAGACACAAACACGATGTCATTGCCATCACAAAGGAGACTGCAGAGATAAAGCTCAACATCATTTCCCCAATTTTCTCCATAAATTTCTCCTCATTTAGGTACTGTTATAGATGCTGAAGGTAGAACGCTCTGGGAAATGTTGTCCATGATTAGTGTAAACAGTAATTAAGCAGTAATTCTATAAATCATATGACCCCCCCCCCCCCCCCCCCCTTGTAAACACTGAACACAACATAACCACCAGGCTGTAATTATCGAATGACAACATTATTGAGTGAGGTCACAAGAGGGCGGCCCTTAAAGAGCCTGACATGCTTCACTGGACAAGTGAACCCCTAACCCCCAATATGACAATAACACACCATTACATAACATTACATAACCTTACCGCCAATCACGGGCATTTAGCAGACGCTCTTGTCCAGAGCAACTAACACAGCTTTTGAATTTTATTATACAGTATCAATTTATGCAGCTGGATATGTACTGAAGCAATTCAGGTTAAGTACCTTGCTCAAGAACCTGTGACCTTTTGGTTACAAGACCAGTTCCTTACCCATCATACTACACTGTCGCCCAAATTACCAGAGAATACAGGACATCCAAATTCGTGATTTCTTCTAAAACTAGTGTTATTTTACCATATTAATAATCATTCTTGATCCAAGCTGATGACATCATGACTGTTTACAGACATGGGAGTTTCCTGCTTACCGGTGTGCTTGAGGTCAGGGAGCTTGGGAGAGCCTGCCCCCTGGTGGCCAGGGGCTTCCATGGCAGCCAGGAGGACCTTCCCCAGCAGGGCCGAGGCGCTGAGGTGGGCCGGGAGCTTGGAGGAGCAGCGGAACTTCCACACGTCTATGCAGGGGTACGCACGCGTCACCCGGAGACGCCCCGACAACAGGGGGGACTTCACCCACTGCAGGGGGAGGGAGGGAGGGGGAGAGGGGGAGAGAGGGAGGGAGGGGAGAGAGAGGAGGGAGGGGAGGAGAGAGGGGGGACGAGGGAGGGAGGAGAGAGGGGGGGAGAGGAGAGAGAGAGAGAGAGGAGAGAGAGGGGAGAGGAGGGAGGAGAGAGAGAGAGAGAGAGAGGGGGAGGAGAGAGGGAGGGGGAGAGAGAGGGAGAGAAAAAGAGAGAGACAGAAGGAGAGAGAGGGAGGGGGAGAATGTATTATTGGAAAAAAAACAACATTTAATTTAATTCCTGGTCAGCGTTACATGTTGTCAGAGGTCAGAGGTCGTAGGTGAGAGGTGAGGGGCGGGTGCGCGTACCTGGGGGGGCAGTGCATGTCTGATCCTCTTCCACTCCGCAGCGCTGGGGGTCAGGCAGCTGATGAACGCAGGCAGGAGCTGGACCCCACCCTGACTGGTGCAGCTGAGCAGCGTCTCCACCAGAGTGTGCACCGCTGACATCAGCGCCTGCAGGCTGGAGGGGGGGGGGGGGGGGGGGGGGGGGGGGGGGCAGAGTGGCATCAAAAGAGCCCCTGAGTGATCACTTTTAAAAACCAGGATCCCTGTCTTTTTCCCAGCATGCATTAGCTTTTTATCCCACCAGTTCACTCTCTTGTAGTATTTCAGAAAAGCACTTTGTGCACCTGCAAAAAAAAAAAAAACAACAGATACGACACCATTTCCCCAGAAATGGAGTGAAAGTAATAACACAAGAATTAAAGAGATGAATAATGTTAAACTGTGTTAGTGCTTTTCCCCACTTTAGGCCAGAGAGCCGCCCTTGTTCAGGCGCATTACCTTCTCACGCCAAAGGGGGCGCTGAGGAGCTGCTTTTTCACCCAGACAGCGGCGCTGTGCAGGAAGGCTCCCTCGCGGAGCTCCGCCTCCGGCTGGCTGAGCAGGGAGTGGACTCCGGCAAAGCAGGCCTGCCTCAGCTTCTGCAGGAGAGAGTCTACAGCACCAGGCAACGGGCATCAGCTCAACGGCCTTGACCCTTTAAAAGGAGCACACTCACAAATATGTGATTAGAATGCCCCGAACTGAACATTCTAACGTTGATGTCACAATCACTACTAGTGACTGAAAGCAAAGGTGTTCTAGAACACTAACTTTTTGATATAGGTGACTAGCGGGCGGTATAAAGACGCTAGCGGGCAGTATAAATCACTAGCGGGCGGTATAAGTGACTAGCGGGCGGTATAAATCACTAGCGGGGGGTATAAGTGACTAGCGGGCGGTATAAAACACTAGCGGGCGGTATAAGTGACTAGCGGGCGGTATAAAACACTAGCGGGCGGTATAAGTGACTAGCGGGCGGTATAACACTAGCGGGCGGTATAAGTGACTAGCGGGCGGTATAAAAACACTAGCGGGGCGGTATAAGTGACTAGCGGGCGGTATAAAACACTAGCGGGCGGTATAAGTGACTAGCGGGCGGTATAAAACACTAGCGGGCGGTATAAGTGACTAGCGGGCGGTATAAAACACTAGCGGGCGGTATAAGTGACTAGCGGGCGGTATAAAACACTAGCGGGCGCGGTATAAGTGACTACTAGCGGTTAAGCGGTTATAAGTGACTAGCGGGCGGTATAAAACACACTAGCGGGGTATAAGTGACTAGCGGGCGGTATAAATCACTAGCGGGCGGTATAAGTGACTAGCGGGCGGTATAAAACACTAGCGGGCGGTATAAATCACTAGCGGGCGGTATAAAACACTAGCGGGCGGTATAAGTGACTAGCGGGCGGTATAAAACACTAGCGGGCGGTATAAGTGACTAGCGGGTGGTATAAATCACTAGCGGGAGGTATAAGTGACTAGCGGGCGGTATAAAACACTAGCGGGCGGTATAAGTGACTAGCGGGCAGTATTTCACTATCAGGCGGTATAAGTCACTAGCGGGCAGTATTTCACTATCAGGCAGTATAAGTGACTAGCGGGCGGTATAAAACATTAGCGGGTGGTATAAATCACTAGCGGGCGGTATAGAGCTCACCGGACAGCCGCGTGGTCTCCTGGTCCTGCGCGCACAGCTGGAAGACGGTGAGCAGCAGCTCCTCGGCGGAGGCCAGCAGCAGGCAGCCCTTGAGCGAGGAGAAGAAGCTGGACGCCACCTCGCAGATGAAGGACACCAGCGGCTCCATGTTGCCCGCATCCGACAGGTCCTTGGCCTCGGAGAGCGTCGCGTGCAGCTTATCGATGATCCTCTCCACGTACTCCTCGCCGATGAGCCTCTCTGTGAAGGAGCACGCCATCGAACCTTCCGATTAACTCAAATCACACAAACCGTGTAATGACATTCCCCGCGTAAGTAGAATCCAGTAGCTCCAAGCTTTGGCTATGAACATTGCACTCAGAAAGGCCAGCTCTGATTGGCTGTACTTCCCAGTTGCCTGCTCTGATTGGCTGTACTTGCCGTTGAGGTGGTGCTGTGAGAGCGCCAGGCTGATCAGAGCCCAGCTGTGGGTGTGGTCGGCTGTGGGCGTGGCCTTGGTCGACCTCGTGCTCCCCAGTCCCAGCTCGCACAGCTCCCCGGCCAATCCCACGAGCCTCTCCCCCAGGACCGCCCCCTTAAGCCAGCCAATCGAGGCCTCCAGACAGACCGGGTCTGCACATGCCTAGTAAAGCACCCCGCAATAAAACAGTCAGCACCCCAAAAACAGAGCAACCCAAATACACAGGAGTCAAACGGCCTGTTGCATTACCTTCTGTATGATCTGAAGAACAACGCCCCACTTTAGGTCCATCTGTGGAGAAACAGAACAAATGCAATTTTAAGAACTCAATGTCAAATCATGGGAGTGACAAATCTATTGCATGACTAAAGTAACAGAAACAAATAAATCTATCATGCGTCTATGACAGTAGCAGGAACATAAACCAAAGCAAATACAAGTGCATCGTGAGTCATAACAAATCATATCACACTCACAATGCCATTCTGATGACAGTGACCTAACCATATCTTGTGATCTAACTGTATGATTCAATCAAGATGGAAGTGACCTAACCATATAGATTCTATTATGATGACAGTGACCTCACCGATTCTATCACAATAGTGGCATAACTATATTGACTCTATCACGATGGTAAATGGACTGCATTTATTTACAGTTGATGCCTCTCATTCACCCATTCACACACACACTCACACACCAACGGCGAAAGGCTGCCATGCAAGGTACCAATCAGCCCGTTGGGAGCAGTTAGGGGTTAGGTGTCTTGCTCAGGGACACTTTCGACACGCCCAGGGCGGGGGATCGAACCGGCAGCCCTCCGACTGCCAGACAACCGCTCTTACCTCCTGAGCTACGTTGCCCCCATAGCTATACCGTGCTAACCTTCGCGGCGCTCCCTTACTCTGGTGATGTGGTTGAGGATGACCGTTTTCCCCTCAGTGCAGTGCGGCAGCAGTGCAGCGCGCTGAACACCATGTTCACCAGGAAGTCCGCGTCCCGGTGCCGGTCCTGCTGGAGCCACACCACCACCTTCCGCAGGAGGAACCGGACTGCCGGGTTCTGGGCCAGCTCCTCCCCGCCCTGCTCTCCCGCGTCCTTCAGCTCCTCCTCCCGCTCCTTCTCCTCCTCCTCCTCCTCCTCCTGGCCCGCCGGGTCCAGCAGCGCCTGGAAGAGCTGGCGGGAGGGGAAGGAGCTGACGAGGACGGACAGGAAGCGGAGGTGCGGCTCAGAGTCGTGGCGGCTGACCCGCGCCATGGCCAGGGCCGCCAGCCGGCACACCAGCGCCTCCAGGTGGCCGCTCTTCAGCGGCGCGCCGCCCGCCCTGGCCCCGCCCCTCCTCCCGCTTGGGCTCCTCGCCCCCTCCTTCCCCTTCTGGGCCCTCCTGGTCGGGGAAGCAGATCTTCACCGTCTTCTTCTTCTTCTTCTTCAGGCCGGACCCGACCCCGCCCCCTGACGGGTTCTGCATGACGCGGAGCAGGGAGGCCACGCCCACCAGCTCCCCCGACTCCGCCCCCTCCTCCTCCTCCCGGTCCACCCGCCGCACGCAGAGCCGCCTGAGCCCCTCCCAGAAGTCCGCCAGCAGGCGGCGGAAGGCGGCGGCCTGGTCAGCCGACTCCGCCCGCTTCTCCCAGGAGACCAGCATGTCCGTCAGCTGCGGGAAGAGGGGCCCCCCTTGCAGGGCGGGGCTCCCCAAAGCGCTCTCCACCAGGGGCAGGAGCTGAGGGGGGAGAGAGGGAGGGGGGGCAGAAGGGTGGAGAGAGCGATAGAGTGAGAGAGAAAGGAGAGGAGGGAGAAGGACAAAGAGAAAGAGAAACATTCGAGACACGCTGGATATAAATACCCAGGACACAGCACAACGGGATGACTTTCAGAGAGCGGGAGGAGAGGCCAGGACACGCAGCTAAATCAGCCCACAGGCTGACAAGCCAAACACTAAACACTTGCGCTAATGAAAAAACAACACGCAGCCAAAATGTCCGCCGCACATTCAGACCGCGGGCCGCTAAGCCGGGGCTATTCGCTACAACCAGCAACCGCGCGGCGGTGACATTTACAAGCGCGGTGCCTCTCTCTCTCCCTCCCTGTCTGCGGGCAGCCAATCAGCAAGCGGCAAGGCCCTGCAGCTTCCACGTGATTGGCAAAAAACACATTGCACGGTCACATGGGAAGCTGTGTGACCTTGCTGCATCTAACTATTTTAAAAGTACCGTCCCCCTTGACCCTACTTGTACCTTGATAAAGTTTATTTTTCTTTATTTTTTGCACTTTATCCCATTTTAATTTGTATTGCACAGTGTCCTTGGGTTTCTTGAAAGGCACATTCCAAGTAAAATGCAGTATTATTATTATTATTATTATTATTATTAACCAATTGAACTTTTATTTCAGGAATGCATCAGAGTCAGTAATGACTACAACAGTTACTGCAGTAGTAATACTGGGATGCAATATCTAACTACCAGTCTGTGGTAATATACTGCAACCCAATATTATTATGGTAGTTGTAGACTACTGTTGTAGTCATTACTGAGGTATTTTAGTGTTGTGAGGGGAGAGGTGTAACTGTTGTAGTTGTTACTGTCGCTGAAGTATTTCAGTGTAGGAATTTGGGGGGAGAGGGGGTGTTGCTCTCTGACCTGCTCCATGATGAGCGCGCTCAGTAGTAGTGTTCTGCATCCCGATATTACTATCGTAGTTACTGTTGTAGTAGTTACTGTCGCTGGGGTATTTTAGTGTAGGTATTAGGGGGAGAGGTGTTGTACAGTCGCTGAGGTATTTTAGTGTTGTGAGGGTAGAGGTGTTGTACAGTCGCTGGGGTATTTTAGCGTAGGTATTTGGGGGAGAGGGGGTGCTGCTCTCTGACCTGCTCAGTGACGAGCGCGCTCTGGATCTGTCGGCTGCTCTCGTCCTCCCCGGCGTTCTGCAGGAGGGCGTACCGCAGGCATTCCACAGCGGCGAAGACGACGGCGGCGCTCTCCGACGGGCTGGCCAGCGCCCGCTCGCTCCGCAGCCTGAAAGCACACGCGCACGCGGGGGGGGTGAGAGGCGGGAGGGGTCACCCGCCACGCCACGTCCCGTCCCCACGCGTGGGCACGGCTCACGTCAAAACCTGAGACCGGTCTCGAGACGTCAGACTACCAGCTTCACACGTGTCCGTTTTCTGTTTGCGTTTTATTCCCCAAATCAGTTCTTCTGTAACATGTCTATTTAAAAGGTGTGGACACAGTCATACTGTGTGCCCTACAGGGGTCAGATGTTAAACCTACATGATGCTATAACTTATTATATCATTCTAACTGATGTCTAATATTGACACGTAATAACACAAAAAAGAGCATCATCGTGGTAAAAGAACCTCAAATCTGAATGGTCAATGTACAACATGACATTACATTACATTACAGGCATGAGCTCGTACCCCTGGATGACGGCAGTGAAGAAGGTGTTGTAGAACTCCAGTTTGGGGTCTGTGACCTCCTGGGGCAGTTTGCTGATGAACGGGAGCAGGTTGGGGTGCAGGACAGTGGCCAGGCCCCTGCCCCCCTCCCTCAGTAACCCCCAGAGTTTAGGCAGCACCCCTTTTCTGGCGTTCACGTGCGTCCAGCAGTCCTGAAACGGCACAGCGAATTAAATCAGACCAGAAAGGTTGGAATTCTAGAACCGTCCCAATAGAACCGAGACGACAGGCTTGGCAAAGCAGAATCTCCACACTGACCAATCATCACTACAAATCAATTTCATCTCAATTCAGGACAAGAACTAAAACTCAATTTGTTGAAAAATCTTCACAGTGCATTATGGCAATTTTTTCAGAAATCACACAACACAAAGACAGATTCCCTCTTTCTCTCTCTCTCTCAAACACACACACACACACACACACACACTCTCTCTCTCTCTCACACCCAGCCTTACCGGGATGCTGGAGATGACGTGCAGTACGGCCTCCCACAGAGGGGGCAGCACCACGGGGTCCGTGTCCTCGATGCTGAGCAGAACGGTGGGACAGGCGCGGCCGGCCTCCTTCTGGACAAGCTGCGGCGTGCGCTCGCACAGCGTGGCCACCGCCTCGAAGAACGCCCCTCGGATCTGTCACAGAGAAGAGCACGAAGGGATCAAAACTCACACTATTTTACTCACAAAAAAACAAGCTGATAAAAGCCCACTAGAGCACAGAACCCAGCACATGCCATTTTAACAGGGTTCCGGAATATACCAGGGCAAGCACGCAATACTGAGTGTGTATTCCTCAATACTCAATATTCCGGAATACTACAGACTACTGAATGATAACTACTTCAACAGGAAACTTGACAGTTACTAAACTATATGTTTATACTGACTAGCTAAAAAAGAGCAGCATAGATTTCAATCACACGCTGCGTCTAACTTTTAATTAGTTATCTTTGCTAATGGACAGGAGAGGTATCATATACTTTATGTTACATTGTTAGGAAAGTACTTCCTCCCCACCCCCCCTTACAAACTCGACAGCCTCCACACCTGAGGGATTTTGTGCTTGCTGTACTTCCAGAACTTGCTCTGCGCGATGAGATAGGCGAGCCGCTCCGACAGAGAGTCCAAGTCCTGCTGGGACAGAGTGGCCAAGAGCTTCTTCACGGCCAACAGGGAGCTGGTCAACAGACGCGTGTACTTGGCCTCCCTCTCCTCCGGGGGCACACTCCTAAAAGAGTGGGAGTTTCATTCCAAACAGAGCCACCAATGTAAACCTCTTCATCAACCAAGTCCTGAACAATCTTTTGCCTTGTGTAAAAGCATACTGTATGCTTAGGACTATTATCTTACTGGACCTCTCGTAACAACGTGTCAATGTTCAACAAAGCCAGGCTGAATCAAATGCTTTCTCTCTGGCTCTGACGGTTTAGGTCTTTCAAAAGCTTGTGATACATTTTCTTGAGCATTCACAGGGCAGTGGGGTCTGATGTTAACGACTTACTGAGGGTCACTAAGGGTCTCAGGGGTTTCCTTCAACAGGTTGTCTTGGAGGATCTGGAAAGGATAATCGGTTCATTTGATCAGCACTACGGTAAGTTTTTTTTAAAAAGGCTCACAAGGCCTAGGATATTCAGTTACATGCTAAAGTATTGGGACTGTGACACAATTGCAGACTGTCAGTTTTAATTTGAGGGTACTTACATCCATATCAGGCAATCTGTGTAGGAATTGGGGAGACTATGCATAAAAAGGGCTGCAATTTCTACACCTGATATGGATGTATATACCAAAATAAAGCTGATGGTCAGCACTGTAATCTTACATTCATTTTTTTTTTATTTTAAACACAATGTGCTGGAGTACAGATCCAAAACAACAACAAAAAATTGCATCATTGGCCCAACACCTTTACATTAAACACCTTTGCATTATACCCCGCACTTAGTTAAGGGGGAACTCCAGACCTACATTTAGGACTTCCTCCTTACAGAACCCGAGGGCTTCGGGCTGCTTGCTGATGGGGAAGGCCGCCTCGAAGGCCTGGTTCGCAGCCGAGGCCGCGGGGGAGTAGGTGTCACACTGAGCGATCAGCCAGTATCCCATGATGCTCTTCAGGTAAGGGGCCAGGTTCCTCTTGACTTTCAGAATCAGCTGTTGGAAGGATTGCTGTGTGGCTTCCCTGACACGTCTGTCGTGATCCTAGTATTAAAATATAAATACATAAATAAGTACATATATCATCTATTAAAAGTTGTGGATGTCAGTATGGAGCGACATCTTTGAAACCAAATGTTGACCAATGTTATAGAAGGCCATCTCTTACCACTGATATCTTGCAGTATATTCTCGGCCAGTAAGGAAGTACACCTTTAACGATCTCCGCCTCTCTTTCTTGGCACATCGAACCAAATTCTTGTACTGCCTTGGAGGAGGATTTAAAAAAATCAATATGCATTAAAATAATCTTGCCTTTTTTAGGCCCAACAACTGACAGCCGAAACATACAGTTACCCCTGCATGGCTATGCTTGTGTTTGCATTGGCTCGAAGAACTAATACTATTAGTAATACGTTTACCGTTATTCATTTCACAGAACGTCCACATCAACAATGCTACGTAGTGCGTACTGACAATAGCTAAATGTTATATTGAGGGGGGAGAACTCACCTTTAATTTTGTGACCGTGTCTCTTTTTGACAGCTTTCTCAAACCATGCGAAAATCAGCGTCAACGAGATTGTCTATCTCCTCCGCCCCAAAGACAGCGGGAACATAGCCCAGGTCATTCGACGCGGTGGTGCCGAAGCCCACAAACCCGGGCACTGCACCCCGCTCTCGGGCCAACAGCTCGGCGGCTCTGCCGCTGCTAGACGGCTACAAGAAAAACACAGATCACTACTACGCTATGACCCATCATCACATACGGTGTCCATCCGTGCCTGTCTATAGCTAGACAACAGCCATGGACGAGGATCAACAAAATAAAGCTACTAAATTATAAGTGTAAAAACATCGTTCTTGCTATTCAAATTAGCTTTAAGTGAAAACATTAAGTTAACAAGCGAGAAAAATACAAACAGCTAGCAATGGCTGGTAAAGCTACCTAGCTCACTTACTAGCTGACGACTAGCTAACGTTAATTAAAGGTAAATACACGTGACATACCCGAACATTTCCTTTTGTTCTTTGTTTATTCTTCCCTCCCATTTGGTCGTGATTATGTTTTTAATGCAAAACAAACTTCTATATTGACTTTTGCACGTTGATCACCGAAGACACTCATGTGAAACTGTATTTCTACGTCAGTCTCCGCCGCCACACGGAAGGTCGGTTCGGACGCGGAAGCACGTGTCATTAGTTTAGGTAAGAGGGTAAATAAAGACGCCATCTTTATTGTGGGCAACAGGAAAAATACCGGTAACTAGACGATTTTTTTAGTCTCTGGAGATTCAACTGTCAATTACATTTATTGTTGAATAATAAACAGCGTAAATGTTTCTAAATATTCCCTTTCATATATTCTGATTGATATGATTGTCTATTAAAATATATTTCAAGTGAAGGCCACAGAAGTGAATGGAAAACTTTGTTATCCACTATCCTTATGAACCAGAGGCACCTGAGGGAAGATTGGTTCTAGAGGGGTATGAAACCAGTTAAATTTTTCTAACATCTCTACATGGCAATAGGTGCCGAAAATCTGCTGCGGAGAATCTGACAGCACTAAATAGGTGGAACATCAGTATCCCGCTTCATTCACGACCGGATTTTCACCAACTTTGTGGAGTAGAAGAAAGGAAAGTATCAAACAATGCTTTCATCATCTTCAGTGGTCTGGGTCCTACAGCCAACCTGGAACACCCAATTGGCAGTACTGTTCATAATACATTTAACTCCGTTGTAGCTTATGGACCAGAGTGTAACAATGCTGAAAACCTCTTTAACAACAGAAACATGTACCAGATGATAACAGAGATGAATGAGGAAGAGTTCTAGAGGGGTTATGAAACCAGAATTTTTTTTTTTAATGCAAATGGCACAAAACAATTGTCAGAGACTAAAGGGAGATCATCCACGCAATGACAAATGGTCTGTGGAAGACCACAGAACTAAATAATCATACAATTTCCATTGTAATTTTCTATGTAATTTTGGTCAGTAAGAAACAAATGACAACAAACCAGAAACCCTGAAACGATTGACAGCTCAAGTGCCTTTTATTAGGGAAAAAAAACAAAAACAAAAAAAACTGACAGCAGCCATTTTGGATCTATATAACAACACATGGTTATTCCTAGACAGAAAAAAGCAGTTGGACATTAAATTAAGGTGGTTGAGAGGATCCAGGAGAGCCTGTCTTAGTCTTCGTCGTCCCACCCTGGCTTGCTTGGGGAGCTTTCGGCCCCCCAGCTGGTTTAGCCATAATGATCTGAGGAGGGAGAGAAATAACTTGTTAAACAGCCCCCCTACAAAGATCAGTTTAGACTTAGTGACACACTCCATTTTGTTTCACCCCTCAAATCAAACATCACAAAATATGTAATTAGAATGTTATAAACTGGACATTCCCATGCTGACGTAACAATCACTACTGGTAACTGGAAGCACTGGAGTTCTAGAACACTGACTTTAAATTTTGTAAGAAAAAAAAAACATTCCAAAAAACATACACTTCAAAGGGTTAAATTGGTCTTGAATGCATTCACATCAAAACTTGCGTGCATACCCCCCAGCTCCAAAAAAGGCCAAATTGGCACTAGAGGTTATTCCTTAGTGACCAGGCAGGCACCCCCAGTTTCTTCGATAAATTGTTTTTATAAAATTGTGGACAGAAGAACAAAAGCCTGTTCAAATGGACCGTGAACACAAAATGGTCCATTAGTGTATTTTTTTCATTTGTGCAGCAATAGTCAATGTAGCCTCCCAAGGGTGTTCTTTTCTCCCCCCCCCCCCCCACATCAAAATGCAGTTCATCACATCTGCAACTTTTTTTTATTTATTTACAGCTACCTTTGCAACTGCTCTGCTAACCACACATGTTGCTCTGTGCCAAAGGAAGAACAATGCAGTATCAAAAATTACCTTCAAAAATAAGGTTACAGGTAGACTGGGGGTTTTAAACCTAAGCCCACTCCAATAAACGCGGTGCACACACACCATACAATACCACACCATTCATTTTCTCCTTCACAGTAAAGATGTGGCAATTACACTAGGTCAACAGTTACTCCATGACTGACCGTGAATTTAGAACATCGGACCCAATCACACCAAGGTGCTGGTGAGGGCTTTCTGAAAGGTTCCCTATCTGCCAGTCAGTGAAAATCCTGACTTCTTTAAGAAAATGATTAAATAGCAAGTGCACCGAGAGTCAAACATCCATCCAGCTCATCAATTCCCAATTCAGGACATGTGGTGGAGTGCAGAAAACTGGATGCAGCATGCAGTGAATTTCACTCCGGGTTACACACAATAGAGGCCATCATTCAGCGTGTCATCTCAAATCCTACACAGTAACTTACAATTGTACGTATATGTAAACCGTTATTAAGAGTCATTTCAGAAATTCTTTCCATTAATGACTTGAATTTATATATATTATATTTACTTTGTGCATGCTGAAGGGGAAATTACAAATGTAAATACACCACACTGACAACTCTTACGTCATTCAACTGAAGCTACATCAAACCATAAATTTTTCTCTATCGTAATATTAGTATCGGCAAGCAGTGAAAAACTATTAAGTATTAATTGAATCACACACAACACCCAAACTGGTGAGAGAATCCATGCAGTTTTTCGTTATTTGTGAAAAACATTCCCGGATTTTTACAGCGGCACCTTTTACTCGCCCTTTTCAAATTAATAATGGGTGTCGAATTTATCGGCCTCGTCCTCCCAGCCGTCCTTGTCCCAGTGGCCTTGCTGTTTGGGGGTTCGGGGTCCACCTGCTGGCTTAGCCATGATGATCTGGCACATCGCACACGACATGGTGTCAACAACAACACTGTGCACCTGACCCAAAGAAGAACCTGACCTGGTCCCCCCCCCGCCCCTCCCCTCCGAGCCCCGAACGAAAGAGCGTCTGACCTGGTCGACTCTGAGCACGGTGACGGCGGCGTTGGTGGCCAGCTTGATGCCCCAGTGTTTGACCAGATAGGGGTCAAAAATTCGGGCCTCCACCATGTCCTTCAAAGTTGCTCCCTCGGCCTGCAGGAAGCACAGGGGGGGTTTACGCAAAAACATTTCGGATATCCAACACCCCTGCCATCAGTCAAGCAAATCAGGTTGGGTCGTCCGTGCCCGCTCTCTCACCTCAATGTCGAAGCCCATGTTCTTGTTCCCCTCGTGGTGCGAGGCGTAGAGTTTGGAGATGAGCTCGTTGCCCTTGATGCCCGAGTTCTCGGCCAGTGCACGGGGCACCGCCTCAAAGGCCTCGGCAAACTTCTTGATGGCGTACTGCTCCAGACCCGGGCAAGACTGTAATGCAAAGCGACCCCCGTGATGTCATCAGAATGGTTTATATACAGGACAGGCTAATTTCTGCAAGGGACCCCAATGATGTCACCAGAATGGTTTATATAACATTATTAATTTCATTATTCTCTTTGTTTTGTTGTCTAGTGTGTGACAGTGCATTATGATGTCCACAAAAATTGTCCCTTAAAAGGAAAATAAAGTCTTAAACCTTGTGTTATAGAAAAAGGGGCAGCCTGACTTCTTAAAGACCGAAGAGCTGGGATAACCAATCAGACGCTCTGTTCTCACCTCGCCGTAAGACGTGATCTGTTTGGCCAGCTCGATCTCTGTGGCCCCCGCGCCCGGCAGGAGCCGCTTGTCCTGGGCAGAGAGGAAAAAAACCGTTGGGATTCAAATTCAAATTCAAACTGCCAACCGCTCACAACAGTTTAGCCGATCGCTAACGGCAGCTCGACTCTGCCATTCAGTTTTAAGGGTGAAGGAAGAGTCTCATCTCTCGCTCGGGGGAGCTTGGCCTACCCTGACGAGGAGTTTGAACGTGTTGACGCCGTCGTCGACAGCTCGCTCGATGTCGTCCATGAGGTTGTCCGTGGACCCGCGGATAACCAGAGTGGAGATGAGACCGTCTTCTTTTTCTGGAAAAAAAAAGACAGAGTAAAGGTTGTTAGATACGCTGACATCATTTCTTTTTTTTAATGAAAGGCATGGCCTGGCGTTGGTTGACCTGCCGGACGGGAGCCTCACCGTGTTTGAAGACCACCACCTGGGTGTCGCCCACTTCCGTGAGGAAGACGCTGTCGCAGCGACCCATCTCCTCGGGTGTCGGAGCCGTCTGTGGGAGGGAAGCAGAAACGCTGGTATGGCACATTGATAACATACCAACGTATTTACAGAGGACTTCTATTGTAAGGTGGCTCACAACAGGTTAGAGCACGGGGAGGCAAGGAGGGCCGTATCTGTTTCTGGACCACATTCCAACTTCTGCTCTTAATTATTTCATCAGCCCAGTAATTTAGATTTTTATTCAGTTCAGAGGGAAGAGCGCCCCCTACTGGCACAAAAACAGCAACTGAAACATGGCCCATCCTGGCCCATCTATGCCTACACACTAGTGCTTGATGCTCCTCCATTCACTGGTCTCCTGAATCGTCACACAGACACAGACACAGACACAGACACAGACACAGACACAGACACAGACACAGACAGGAAATGGTTCTGGTAGCTCCAGAGCAGAGGTTTAGCGTGAAACCGTCCAGTTTCCTCTGGCTGCATTTCGGTGGCGGACACTCACCAGTCTGGGCAGTGCAGTGCTGCCCACCTGTTTTACACAGTCTTCTCAGGTCCCACTTGGAGTTCAGCCTGAGGGAGAACAGCCATGGAGAGGTCAGTGTGAGCGTCAGGGCAAACATGTCAGCGTTATCTGTTTATGGCTAACTTCTCTGCTTAACATTGTGCTATTGGTCTGCCTGCCACACCCCTTCCTTGACAGATGTGTTTACTGAAGAGCGATGCACTCGTGACCTTATATGGTCATTGCTTTTTATGGATTGGGCAGCGGACGGGTTCTCACCGGACCACCATCAGCTGGTACTTGTTGGCGTAGTGCAGGGCCATATCCGCCACCTTTCCCCCGGTCACCACCACGTTGGCGCCGGACTTGGCGATGGCCTTCACCTGCGCCTCCATCATGTCCTCCTCGCCCTTGCTGAAGCTCAGCAGCTCCTCGGCGTTCTTTATCAACACCGTCCCCTGGGAAACGACACCACCACATGCGTCACAGCCTTTACACACAGGGTGGTGCTCCAGCTGGGATCCTACATGACAGGGGTTTCCAAAATCCAGAGGTGTCTGCTGGTCTTTGTGGTTTCCCTTTCAATCTTTCCCTTTCAGCCATTCTAGGCCTCAGGAACGAGGCGTGTGGACTCTTCAGCCAATCAGTGACTTAGCTTAACCCTTTGAAGAGCAGGCTTTTCTGGAATGACTTTTCAATCGTCTAAGTCAGTGTTCTAGAACTCCATTGTTTCTCGATTACCAGTAGTGACTGTGACATCAGCATTAGAACGTTCAGTTAAGAACATTCTAATCAAATATTTGTGATGTCATGCATTAAAGGGTTAAGAGCTGAAACACAGCCAGAAACCAGCAGACGCCGAGGCCCTAGGGGAATGGTGGTGGACACCCGTGATGTACAGCGACGCACAGTTCCTTCTGAAAGCGGAACTTCGTTGTAAAAAAGAAAAAAGAGGGCGGGCCTTACCTTAGTCTCGGTCAACATGCAGTCGAAGGGGCAGGAGAACACGGCTATCTTGGCGTCTTTGACCGAGGTGACGTCCCCTTCCGCCTCCTTCTTGAACACCATTCCGTGCAGGACCGACGAGGAGCTCAACCCGCAGCCCTGGGACGGACGGAAACCGCAATCAGTGAGCCGCGGTCCCTCATTACCGTTACCATCACAGCTCAGGAAATGACACCGCAACTGTTAGCCACAACAGGCCGGAGAGCAGCACGATGGTTAAGGGACAGACCTTGCAACCTAAAGGTCATGGGTTCGATTCCCAGGCAGGACACTGCAGCTGTACCCTCGAGCAAGGTGCTTAACCTGCATTGCCTCAGTATATATCCAGCTGCATAAATGGATATTATGTAAACAATGCAAAAGCTGTGTAAGTTGTTCTGGATGAGTGCTAAATGCTAAATGTCTGTAAACTGTATGTAAAGCTTACAGTACTAGTAAACCACGATACAGGCCCTTACCGGGATTTTACAGACTCTGACATTGTCCACGTTGAAATTTCCAGTCTCCGGACAGATGGAAACTGCAACAAACAACAGAAAAAAAGGCTCTTAGATAAAATTATGCAAAATGGTGACAAAACAAGACAGACATCTCCTGATAATTTAGTAACTCAACCACACAACGCACCCACAGTGGAAAAAACCCAACATTGGAGCTGGAAGTTCTTGATAAACACTGTATGAATTAATAAATAAGACAATCATCAAACATGCATGACCTCTAATTTTTAAATATATATACAATATAGAAATGCAGCATTACTGTCCTCCAGGGCAATTCAATAGCCACTCCACGATGCCTGCAGGGCCTGTGTGTGTGTGTATGTATGTGTGTGTGTGTGTGTGCGCGCGCACGTGTGTGTATGTGTGTGTGCGTGTGTGTGTGTATGTGCGTCAGTGTGTGTGTGCGCATCTGTGTGTGTGCATGTGTGTTAGTGAGTGTGTTCTTGTGCGTGTATGTGTTAGTGAGTGTCTGTGTGTGTGTGTGTGTGTGTGTGTGTGTGTGTGTGTGTCAGTGAGTGTGTGTGTGTATGTGTGTTAGTGTGTGTGTGTATGTGTGTCAGTGAGTGTGTGTGTGTGTGTATGTGTGTCAGTGAGTGTGTGTGTGTGTGTGTGTTAGTGTGTGTGTATGTATGTGTGTTAGTGACTGTGTGTGTGTATGTGTGTCAGTGAGTGTATGTGTGTTAGTGAGTGTGTGTGTGTGTGTGTATGTGTGTCAGTGAGTGTGTGTGTGTGTATGTGTGTCAGTGAGTGTGTGTGTGTGTGTGTGTCAGTGTGTGTGTGTGTGTGTGTGTTAGTGAGTGTGTGTGTGTGTATGTGTGTCAGTGAGTGTGTGTGTGTGTATGTGTGTTAGTGAGCGTGTGTGTGTGTATGTGTGTTAGTGAGTGTGTGTGTGTGTATGTGTGTCAGTGAGTGTGTGTGTGTGTGTGTGTGTCAGTGAGTGTGTGTGTGTGTGTGTGTGTGTATGTGTGTCAGTGAGTGTGTGTGTGTGTATGTGTGTTAGTGAGTGTGTGTGTGTGTATGTGTGTTAGTGAGTGTGTGTGTGTGTGTATGTGTGTCAGTGTGTGTGTGTGTGTGTATGTGTGTTGTGTGTGTGTGTGTGTGTATGTGTGTCAGTGAGTGTGTGTGTGTATGTGTGTTAGTGAGCGTGTGTGTGTGTGTGTGTGTGTCAGTGAGTGTGTGTGTGTGTGTGTGTGTGTGTGTGTGTGAGTGTGTGTGTGTGTATGTGTCAGCACTCACCGCAGGCCTGGGCGATAAGGTTGGCCAGGAAGTCCTCGTTGCCGTACTGCTTGCTCATGACGGCGGGGCGGATCATGGCGGTGGCCTCCTCCAGGTCGCACAGGTTCTCCGCTGAGGCGCACACGCACTCGGGCAGGAGGTCCAGCGCTCTCTTGCACGCCATCTCGTACCCCTCGATCACCTGCGACGAGGGACGGGACCACAAGACGGCCTCAAACCCGCTGCATTATGGGTCCAATCTCAGCTCGCGAGATCCGGCGATGGGTTAAACAAAGGCCTTGGTTTACTGTGACTGGTAAAACACCCCAAAACACTTACTGCAAAGAGTCAGGGCACTCCCCAGTGTCATAGTCAAATTGTTAATTCCACTGTGAAACACTTTGGCCCATTTCAATCAATCAATCAAATTTTATTTGTATAGCGTATTTTACAGCAGTTGTCACAATACGCTTTACGGACAACCCTGGCCTAAACCCCCACAGGAGCAAGCCTAAGGCGAAACAGTTGGCAAGGACACTGCCGTTGTACCCTTGAGCAAAACTCCCTGTATATATCCAGCTGTATAAATGGATACAATGTAAAATGCTATGTAAAAGTTGTGTAAGTTGCTCTGGATAAGAGCGTCTGCTAAACGCCTGTAATGTAATGTAATGTAAAAGGAGCAAGCCTAAGGCAACAGTGGCAAGGAAAAACTCCCTGTGGCAGATGGGAAGAAACCTTGGAAGGAACCAGGCCCAAGGGGGAAACCCATCCTCCTCTGGTCGGCTCCGGGTGCCGACTGGTGAACAACATGTCAGTCAGTTTTATAAGGTTCCTTCCTTTGTATGAAAGACTAATCTCCGAATGTTATTACTCTTATAACACACAGAAGGGAGCGCGTGCGGTGCGCTGGCTCTCTCACCTCGGACACGGACAGGCCCATCCTCAGCAGCTCCTCAGCCAGCTCCAGCAGGGCCCCGGCGAACACCAGGACGAAGTTGGTCCCGTCCCCGACCTCCTGCTCCTGCATGTGGGACGCCATGACGATCATCTTGGCCGCCGGGTGCTGGACCTGGGGCACACCAAAATGGCGGCGTTTCAGCCGAGGGGAAAACACAAACCGTGACCGCGGACGGTCTTAACCGGAGCGACCTGCGACGCAAACGCAAGAGCAGAAAGCAGGGGGAACGGATTTCGGGGATGGAGCTTTGGGGGAAATCGGACGGCCCACCCACCTCCAGCTCCCTCAGGATGGTGGCCGCGTCGTTGGTGACGAAGAGCTTCTCCAGGTGGTTGATGACCATCTTGTTCATGCCTGTAACATGCAGTTTTCCCCAAGTGTTTAAGTGACTCGAAAACCTAAAGCACTTCATTACAAACAAACAAATATATAAACACACGCACGCGCAGACACACAGGAAGAGAGTCATCACCTACCATTTGGCCCATAGGCTGTCCGTGTGGTCCGTGCAAGTTCTTTGCATGCCTGAATGTTACGGAAGATCGCCTCCTCTAGCCCGGAGTAATGCTACAATGACCACACCACAAAACAGAATGACGAGTTCGCAAAATGAAACAATGTACAAACGGTTGTTAATAATAATAATAATAATAGCGTGGGTTCAGGAGATAAACATTTAATTAATTGTTGATTAAACTGGCGAGTTACTACCAATAACGTTGCTTGACTGAACAAGCGGTGTCAGTAATGCAAAGATCAAATTTAACGCATTTCTTCCCTGTAACAGCCAATAATTACTGCAGTCTTGGCAACGCCCAGCTGGACAGAAAACCGTTATTGTCCATAAACAGAACTGACAGTGTATGAAACGTACAGCGTAAGTCAAATCTCCACGACTGATCCCCACATAGCACGACAATTTTTAAAGAACTACGGGGCTAGAGAACGTTACGAAATAATGATTGTTGGCTAGCAAGCTAAGATGGAGATATTTATGAAATTATTACCCAACAAACTAAAACGTGAACCATCTTTACAAGAAATCGACGTAACCAGCAAAACGTAAACTTGTTCAACTTGAATGTTCGAAACGGGATTCATTAGCATCAAACCCTTTGCAGTTATATTGTAGCTACAAAAGTTACGGTATGTGCGGTGCAAAGCCGCTTAAGCCGTTATCTATACAGCGCCTACGTATGAGTCCCATCAAGAACTAGGCTATAAAAATGTAGCTAACAGCACACGTAGAGTGGTGAACGGGAAAAAATTAATAAACACAACATAGTTCTTGAGAATTGATGAATGTGGCTATTTACTTAGCTAATTGTTAACGATAAATCTCCATCTTACGTTATTTTGCTAAGTGTGGCTAATCAGTGCTACAACTGGCTGATAACTAACGCTAGCCTCCTCCTTTGGCACAGATTACTTTTCATTAGGCAGAAGACTGTAGCTAAATGTTACACATATATGTCCTATACATTCTATATTTTGAAAAGATTACATATAGATAGGACTACAAATGCAAATATATGAACACAGGCATTTCCGTCCATTGAAAAACAGCTACAGTACAGGCAGTGTGGCCTATGGTCTTTATTCTAGAATGCTCCCATGAGCATGACAGCGCTGTACTGCACTAATTGCCGATTATGAATATTCAAACTGCACCAGATGATAAATATAAAAAACTAGAGCTCCTGGCTAAACGTATAACGTAAATGAACAATACCTTGGCGCCATCCTTTAACATTTGGGCGAAGCCCGGAGCTTTCGGCACATGTAGAGCCATTTTTGGATGTTTGCTAGCCGGGGTTCACGCAGCAAGAAAGAAATGGCTGTGAGCGAGCTCTCGATTCAGGCGCAACTGCAGACCACACGCGTTGATAGTCGAAAAATGGATTGCATCCAAGGCGCGTCTATTTATGAATGAGTCATACATATAAGTTACCTAGATATTAACAAGCAGTAAATTCAGATCTCGTGTTTAAGGACCAATGGAAAATCACCACAATGATTAGAAACAGGCTTTACAAATGTCCTATTATTATTGTTAAGCTTATGATTTTTATGATTATGGTGGTGGTGATGATGATGATGATGAAGAAGATGATGATGATGATTATTATTATTATTATTATTATTATATCTTTGTACAAAATGTCTTACTTGTAAAATATGTTGTCATAGTAACTTCATAAGCAGTGTGTCAACAGCAAGGGCATAATGAGCAGAAGAGAAAAAGACTATTTTTTGCTCGAGTAATTAGCGGAGCCTCATTCTGGAGCACTGCATCATTGCACAGCTATTGCATCGCCGCTGCATGGCCGTGTCACTCAAAGCTGATTGGAGCGGTGGACATTTTTCTCGTCTAAAGTCATGCCGTCTGAGCCATTTAATTGGAAACCCACTGACAGACGGGGCTACACCGCGCGGCATTCCGTCGCTGCCAGACGCTGATTGTCTTGCGCTGAAGTCGCGTGGTCCGTGAACATGTTGAAGGGGATTTGGCTGAGCGGCGTGAATAGTAGGCTACGGTCGGGGCATCTCGTGAAGACTTCTCTGTGACGGTATACCGTGGGGTGACTGCGACGGCAGGTGCGCGCACGCAAGTGGGGACTGACAAAAACCTCGGCTTCTCCGTGCCAAAAAGAAAGGTCACGTTTGAATTGAACAGCGCGGACATATCCTAAGTCCGGGCAGCAATAGTTGTACAGCTGGAGTAAAAAACTATTAACATTAAGAAAATCGAATAAAGGGGGAAGTCTAACCATAATTTCCTCTTATCCTGTGGTACAGTTCTCAAGGGTAAGCTTTTCTGTTCCGAGGTAAGCATGTGTTTATTTATTTATTTTATTGTGTCTGTATTGGTTTGCATCCATGTAGTTTGCAGTTGTGCTGATACTGCATCAATTGTAGAGTTACAGTCTTCTATCTTTCAGACCATTTGCTTTAGCAGTCTTGTCAGGTCGTGTTCCCCTTAGATAGCCGGAACGAGGAGGACTTGTGCCAGTATAGCCTGTGAATGAATATTCCATTTTATTATAGCTATTTACGATACGCGCGATAAGTGGTTGTGTTGACGACGTGCAACTACATGATGTAGCCTACTAGATGGGTCAAGCTGCCGTTGAACTGCCTGTGAATTCCACCACTCTCTCACGAAGTCCACGTATAGCCAGCTTACTGTAAAGTGGCAAACATTTGGAAACACGAACACTATTTACTGGGTTTTCACCTAGGTCATATTTTAAGACAGTGTAGCCTATATGCGCCGATGGGCGAAGAGTAAGTTCGTCATATTTGGGAATCCAGTGTGGGACAGTCCCGTAAAATAAAGCGTATCCTGTTTGTTATTGTCTGTCAATATGACAGTTAAATTCTTAACGTCACTTGATGCTGAAGCTCCAGTTTAAATAGAGAAGCGTTTCGTTTGTTTCTGTTGTGGCTATATATCTACACATCTGGTATCCCCCTTTCTTCCAGAGGTATAAATGATCACCTCAACAAGACGAGTATCTCCTGACAAACCCGAAGTTAGAATCGCCTTCAGCCTTGATGAGCCCAAAGGTGAAGCTCGTTCACATGTTTACACACACACGCAGAGAGAGAGGAGGAGGAGGAGGAGGATCCATAGAACATTGTTGCAATGTTGAGTTACTGTATTCAATCAAACATTATGGGCATGTCAGTTAAGAAATAGGCTAAAGTAAGACTCAATGAACGCACGTGACAATTCGCAATTGTGTTCTCCCCTAAGTGAAAGGCACCCTTTCCCGGCAGAACTGCATGTACAAAATTCCTCTCACCAAGAGAGCGACTCGCACAATCCCACGCGAGGCCATGCATGTCGCACGCGTGTAACTTTAGTCTTTTTTTTTCAGCGAGACAGGTGGTCCCTCTATTTCGGTAGGCTTCGGCATCTTAAAAAACAAAATATGTACCTAGCTGCGCACTGAGTCTGTCAGGGCAACAGTGCTGTCAAAAGTGTTTTACAGCGTTTCGGCCAAATGCTCGCATGGCAGCTGCTACTCTGGCAGTCCAGCGTCAGGTTTCCCCTTTAATAACTCGGGGCTGTGTGATTCACTCGTTTGCTTTTGGAGTTCTGACCTATATTTAAAGGCGTTTAACACTTCACCTTCCACTCGCGCGCGCCCGATTATCGTTTGCCAAGGCAGCGTGGGACGTGACGTCAAGTTGAACAGGCCCAGTTCGTTCCTGTTCCCATCACACAATAGCACGGTAGTGTATTTTATTTATTTATTTATTAATTAATTTGAGCTTATTTGTGGATGTTGTGGTGTTTTTAACGAGCTATTAGCAAAACCAGAAAAAAGTAGATTTTTCTCTTTACCCATGATGGTTGCAGCTATGAGCTTTCAGTCCTGCTCGTACGCAGTGCTCTTATTGTGCATAAGCGTCCCTTTGACGTAGTCAAAATGTTAAACGGTCCATCGTACAGTAAGGATTCCAATACACCACTGTTACTCTCACTGTAAGCCATGACCCCTTGTGTCCATATTTGCATCTCAAAACCATTTGTTATTCCTGTGATACGTCCATTGTGCTTGTGTTTCATTAGAAAAGTCACAAAAGCAAAGGCTATTTATGTTCGTGCCCGTCATCAGTAATGAGTTGTACTTGTTTTTTTTTTTTTTCAGTTTTCTCAGAGCTGAAAGATGACGAGTTGTTACTTACGTCCTTCCCTGGCCTGGAACAGCAGCTACAGGTTAGTTACAGTCTCCTACAACACTGTGCACCTCCTCAAGCACACTGCTCTAAGTCCAAAGCGCTAAACAGTCGCTACGCTGCGCGCCTGCAAATGAACCACTGCTATGTTGCACACTTACTTCTGCATGCATGCAACAGTGCACATTTCTCCTCACGCTGCAACTGTGAACACCTGCAGTGCCTTTAAATGCTAGCACTGCTAATCAGAGACACAACTACACACCTGCAACGCCGTGCATTGGAAAGACTGGAGCACATGAACTACTCAGTAAAGCCCTGCACGCTGAAACTCAGCCAGGCACCTTTATTCAACAAACAACGTTTTAGATCCTGTTCGGATCTTCATCGGGTCAGGTGGCAGAAGAGTAAGGAGTCTTCTTGGCTAAGCGCTGCACAAGCCCCAGGGCCTATTGATAGAGCAGGACTCTGGAAATAGTGCCGCGGCACGGTATTGCGCAACCCAGTGCAATAACTCCGCCGTTCTGTTCCCATTCACAAGATTCATGGCGAAACGATGTCGGAGGGTGGCTGGGGAGGTTCGGGCCCGAAGCAGTTTACAACATCCATTTATGGGGTCCTGGGATGATGAGGGAGAGAGAGAGAGAGAGGGAGAGGAGGAAGACAGAGAGAAGGAGGAAGACAGAGGGAGCGAGTGTAAGAGGGAGGGTCAGAAGAGAGAGAAGGTGAGAGAGAGAGAGAGAGAGGGAGGAAGACAGAGAGATGAGAGAGGGGGGGCAAGAGGGAGAAAGTACGAGAGAGAGGGAGGGAAGAAAGAGAGAGAGAGGGGAGAGAAAGAGAGAGGTGAGAGAGGGGGAAGAGAGAGAGAGAGAGAGAGAGAGAGAGAGAGAGAGAGAGAGAGAGGGAAAGGCGGAAGTTCCCCTGCCTCTATTACAGACTCTGTACTGTCTTAACTCTGAATGAGTCACCATCCCTCACCCTGACAGTCAAAACACTGAACACCCCTAAGGGTGTTCATTTCAGAAAGTCACCCCCCCCCCCCCACAAATAGTACAAGGCTACTAGCTTGCACCATGTGCCAGGTTCTTGCATGGTTTCCCTTATGCCCAGCCTCTATGTCATATTGCTTTACGACCACTAGGTGGCAGTAAAAAAAAGTTAAATAAAATAGTACACACACACAGACTGACAGTCTGTGAGCAAAGTCCTATTGACCATCAAAAATGCCAAGTTGAATATACCGCAATACATTGGAGATAGGTAGATGTTTTGTACTGTAAAGAAGCATAATGTATTGCAATATATTATAGTGGCGATAATTTGTTGCTATGTAAAGCAGAAAAAAGTAGGAATTTTTTGTAACCTTTTCCCACCCACTATCCCCCCGGAGGGATGCTAGCGCTATGTAAAATTAGCACGGGATCCTAGCAGTATGAAAAGTTGCATGAATATGAACATATATTGAAAGATTAGACTCTCGCCTTTTCGGTCATGGTCATTAAAAAAAAAAAAAAAAAAAAAAAACCGCCTGTCGTAAATACAATCCAGGTACTATTTACGGCAGAGTTTTCAAAGTAAATCTTAGAACATGGTGTTTCCCTACCTTCAAAGCAGCCTGGTGGTCCAAAAATGTAATAGATCCTTGAAAACTTTATATCCTTATTCACTGCAAGGGTCTAACGAACAAATATAGTCACTTTGTTTTATTAGAAACGTAAACCAAATCAAGATACTGTCGAGAGAACAAAAAAGGGGGGTGGGTGGTAAAGCAAGCGGTTTTCCCATGTTATATATTATTTCGCATCAATCGAAAACAGTGAAAACGGATTGAGAGGGTTACAGACAGAGATGGGATCACCGCACAGAGATGACCGGTCCAGGAGAACACAACCCCCAGCCACCTGGGAAATTGAAATTTGATCTCGCTACAGACTGCGAAGTGGGGAAAAAATTTTAAAAAATAAAAAGAAAACAAAAACACACACCTATATTGTTTGTCGAGGTGCAGACCAAGGGGTAACACTTTCAAAAGAAAGGTCGCACATTCCATTTCCTCCAATATGTTTTTTTTTTTTTTTTAATCGCATTAATCTTAGTCTAATAAAAATTAAAAAAAATAAAACAGGAAATAGTGTGCAACCATTTTTATTAAGTTTTACCAGTGCAGGCTGCAGCAGATATTTTTAATTTTTCCTGTGAAGGGAGGGCATTATTGCGTCAGAGTGGCTGTTGTGGCGTGTAAAACACTGCGGGTATTGAAACGCTCAGAAATGGGAATTAAAATTGAGGAAAGAGGCCGTGGATATATATTTCGAACCGTCCTGCATCATTCCGAAAGCAGAAGTCAGAGGCCCACAGAATACATGAGTAACTGTTTTTTTTTTTTTTCCACGTGTCAGAATGATTGTTCTCTGAGCTTTGCCTCATCTTCCTCTGTGTGTGTGTGTGCGCGTGCGTGTGCGAGTCACATGCATCTGTATGTGTGTGAGTGTGCGAGTGAGAGTACATACTTATTGATTTTCTTCTGTTGCTGTTGTTGCTGTTATTGTTATATGTTACGACATTTATAATTATTCTTTTAATATTACTATTATCTTACATTTTATTTATATGTATGCTTCGGCAATACTTACATTTGTATTTCATACCAATAAAGCAACTTGAATTGAATTGAATTGAATTGAGAGAGAGAGAGAGAGAGAGAGAGAGAGAGAGAGATGTGTGTGTGTGTGCGTGTAAGCGTGCACGTTTGTTGTCACGTGCGCGCGTCTGCTCTTTTTAATAGCCATTCTACGGATAAGAAGTGTAACTCAATATAGGCCCCCAACTATGTCCAGCATGCTGTGGGCGGGGCTACTTTGTCCCACGGACAAGAACAGGCAAACCCCTTCATGTACACCAGCTTCCTCTTTGCTAGTCCTTGGGGTTTTTCTGCCCTTTTCCCTGTAAGTTGGAGGAGCCGGACTCACATGGAAATATTACGATCGTGCTGCGCTGTGTCTTGTATCCGCTCGCCAGGCCTGCGGGGGTGTGTATGGCCGCTTTTTCACCGCGTGGTACCGGCTCAACTTGACTGGACTCTACTCGACTTTTTGGGTCATTCATCGGGCAAAAGTTGTGGATAGTACCCGGCACCTGGTACTTTTTTGGTATCACCTCCGTTGAGGTTCCAAGCGAGCTGAGGCGATACCAAAAGGTGACGTGAGAACACTGCGGACCACTGATTGGTCAGAGGAACGAGTTTCATGCGGCGTCGCTAATAACGACCAGCTACATTGATCGGGGGTGCTATCTGCAGTGGAAAGCGAAGTAGCCTACCAGGTACCGAAAGCGAGTCGAGTCGAGTTGAGCCGGTACCATGCGGTGGGAAATCGGCTTTAAACCCATTAGATCACCGGGGGGGGGGGGGGGGGGAGTTGTTTTCAGAAGGCAGTCTGTAGTCATCGCTGGCATTTCGTTGCCCTGTTCCGGTTCCCATTGTGCCTAACTTTCAGTAGCCCCGTTCTGAATGCACATCCTGACCTTCCCCCGTTAGCCGGCCTGCCCAAGCCCTCGTACCCACACTGCTCTCCCACTCACTCCCCCCCCCCCCCCCCCCCCCCCCCAATTTAATTTCAGTTCAATTCAAAATTATTTATTGGCATGAAATTTTATATAATTATAGAAGTTGACAAAGCTTTGCAAAAAGCATTACAGTGAATGTAAACCACAGTGTAATGTCATGAATTGTAAGCAAATAAACACATGCAGATACATAAACTGATAATTATTAGATGAACAATAATAGTTAATGAAACAACAAATGACATTCTCTCTCTAGGTATGAAAGTGTATAGCTCTAGCGACGGTGAGAAAGCTATGTTATTTTGTATTTGCGTACGGGCCTCTGTAATTAACTAATAATGGTGGGTTGGATTTGGATCGAATTTCTCTCTCTTAGTTGTGTCTCTCTCCCTCTCCCTCTCTTGCCTCCTCTCTCTCACACTTGCTCTTTCACCCCCTTTCTCTCTCTCCGGCTCTCTGGTTTTCTCTTTTGTTTTTGTTTTACACTATCACTCTGTTTCACTCTGCCTCTCTCTCTCTCTCTCTCTCTCTCTCGGCTCTTCTCCCCAGCCAGTGCTCCCCTGTCAGTCACTGAGGGAATCGGTGCAGGTGTACAGGGACCACTGCAAGATGGCCACCGAGTTTCACCAGGTCAAAATTGAAATCGCCCAGCTGGAGGATCGAAAGTGAGTCATGTCCCAGAGGGTTCCAGGGGTGGGGGGATTGGGTGTGGGGGGCTGTTTGTGTTTTATATTCATTGCTCTCCATTCTCCACCTGCCCTCACAAAAAAATAAATACATTTTAAAAAAGAATCCACTCACAGATAATCGGTTTTGGTGGTGTCCGCTCTCTCTCACTCTCTTAGCAGGGTATTAAATGTCTTACTTTTATCAAAACTCTCGAGGTTTAACAATGGAAAGGTCTTCCAAGGGCAAACGAGGGCCGTGTCGCGCTCAGTGAGTAGCACGGTTGGTATGGCGACGCGTCGCGTTCTCTTGCCCGTCTTGTTCAGAGCCACCGCGCCATTTTTATTTCTCTTTTTTTTTTTTTTTGTCGAGTTTTTATCGTTCGGTTTTCGGTCGCTTCGGGTTGATTTAGCGGGAGCCTAACGGCCGCGCCGATCGCGGTATAACCTTGCGCTCGCCATGGCGACGGAAAAAGCAGGTTATTATTAGAGTTCGAGCGGAGAAGAAACAGAGCCAGGGCTGATGTATGCATTGGGTTACAGTCAGATTTAGTTTTGGGATTTAGCCGGGTCAGGGTCAGGGTAGCGCTCGCTATTAGGGTAAATATTACTGCCTCCCTTAATCCAGTTCCAAATCCATCCGCGGGTCTTAGTCCCCCAACTCCACTCAGCTGTGCTTGCCATTACCGTGGCAACATAGGAGGGGTGGGGTGGGGTGAGGTGGGGGGGGGTGGCAGGGTGAGGGCACAGAGACATGGGGGGGGGGGGGGGGGGGGGGTGTCATTCTTTTACAGTTTGCAAAAAGAAAATGCCAAATATGAGGAACAAATTTAGCGTTGTGCATTTCAGGAAATGTTTTCATTTGGCTGAAAATGCTACACTGTCATTGTGAGCCACTCTGGAAAACATAATTCTCTCTTCCCCTATGCAGTGTAATCCCCTCAGATGCTGACACACCCCCACTTGTACACACACTCACTCACACTCCAACAGAAAGCACACTTTGTTCCTCTGTCTCTCTGCACAGAAAATGAAACTCATATGTCGCGTGTTTCTTTGCTCATGTTTCCAGAATATTCTGTGAGCAGGATTACTTTCGCTTGCTTTGCCTTATTTACTGTTCTTCTGCTGGCTCAGCTCCCTCTCCTCTCTACCTGTGCCTGTGGTATATGAAATAGGGATACTCCTTAAACTCACTGCTGGGGATTAAGGCCTTACTGGTGTAGATATATCCATGCTACTGGTAAACATGGTACCGCAATGTTACCACCATCTCTCTCTCTCTCTCTCTCTCTCTCTCTCTCAGAAAACGTTGATGAAAAAAAGAAATTATCACATCTCCTGTGTCCAGCTATTCTCTCCTAGGGGTGTCACCCGGCGTGGGACAACGGTGAACCACTTAACAATCTCCCAGAACACACTTCTCTCTTTCTCTCTCTCCCTCTCTCTCTCTCTCTCGTGGTATAAGCACAGGGAAGATGCAAAATACCATTCAAATATTTTAGGAGTGAAGTAAGTGAGGACGTCACCCTCTGAAGAGCTAACGCCGCAACTACTTCAGAAATTTTAACAAGCTGGCAACGCCGATTCCGTTGAGGCTCACTTTTCAACAGCCCAATACTGGAGGCTGATGCAATGCTGTGGTCGGCTGCACTTCCCTGGACCGAAGTCCCTGCTGAGTGACAAGGGGGACTTCCTCGCAGGCTACATCCCATTATTTTATAAATAAACCCGTGTGTCACCATGACAAGCATTTGTGTACAGCTCTGTTGCTGGAAATGCGCGTGTATTTAAAGGCGTCGTGACTAAAACAAACAGAGCGCGCGTTCGGTTTTAAGTTTAACGGCGTTTCTTTTTTTTTTTTTTTTAAACGAGGTCCAACACGTGCGGCCTCGGTTCCCGAAAGTGAAGCGAAGCATTCCTTTATCGCCGTGATATTGTCCGCGCTGCGCTATGCTATGCTCACAAATTATTAACTCATAAAATCGCGGGTTATGCGCTGACCGTCACTGGCTATTGGCTGCCTCCGTTCTCTCGCGGTCCAGCGGCTCATAGGTGCGCAGTAGTTGCGTTGGCGGAGTGCGCTGCTGAGGCATGTATACTGCAAACACCAAGTCAGCCACAGGGGGCGCTCTTGCCCTGTCCTGCTGACTGAAACCCTTCCTCCCTGGACAGCGTTACACACTAATCAAGTGCCATCCTGTGGAGCCACCTGCCACAGTTTGCACACATGTAGCGCACTCACCACAGAGCTCATAACCCGGAGAACCAGCACACTATCACAGGAGTGCCCAACACCGGCGAAAAAGCTTCATTTTGTGTTTCATTTTTCATCTGCAGGAAAATTAGGCCACTGAAACAAGGTGTTTGTACTGTGCCTGGTTAAATCATGTCAAATAAAGAATTAACCCAGGCCTGATTGACACAGTTCTGTCAGTGGCTTGCTTCCACATCCGCATCTGTACGCTCTGTGTCTTTTGTACCCTAAAGGCTCAGATATCTGCGCTTTTATTGCTTAACGAGGGACACAAAAAGCACCGTGACTTTGCGTTTATGATTTACACAGACCGGTTACGCCACTATTTTCTTGCGGCCTAGCTAGAGCTGCAGCACAGCTCCAGCTGCAGCACAGATCGATCCTGAGCGGTGTGCAGTTGTTTTCCCATCATTCTTTCCTCTTGGTTAATCCTCTCGGTTCGAGGCGCATGTCCGTGCATTTTGTTCGGCTGCTTGCACTCCGCGTAGTCCTGAGGGTCAGGTTTTTTGTCTTGGAACTCTTCCACATCGATTGCAACACACTTCGCTGTGACTACACGCTCACAAATAACCAGTACAAAGGCCGGGGAGGAAGGAGACCGCAGACTAATTCGCCGTCGTGCCAGGTCATCGCACGGCCCAGACGACTGAGGGAAGAGTGCACGGTTTGTCAAAGAGCCATTAAACTAGGTTGTTAGTCACAGCCCTCCCCCATTTTTTTCCCCCACAGTTCCTGAGAATGTCCAAAGAATTTTCCCTTTTTTTTTTTTCCAAAATTCTAAGTAAGTGTTCTAGAACTCCTTGGCTTTCAGTTCCCAGTAGTGATTGTGACATCAGCGTTAGAATGTTCAGTTGAGGAACATTCTAAACACTTATTTGTGACCTCACAAACCCTTAAAGGGTTAAAGCAGAAGTGCACTACGGCCCCCTGGATGGGACGTGGTGATTGATGGGCGCGGCTCTTTCCCGCAGGCGAACCTTTTGAAGTACGAGTACGATGCGCGGAGTTCGGCCTCGTTAGCGCTTGCGTTTCACTGCTTCTCGCACAGGAGGGAGCTGATCGCGGAGCTGGTGGAGGACGAGACGGCGTCCATGGAGATCGCCCGACTGGAGGAGGAGTTTCGGGTCCTGGCCGAGGAGAACCACACGCTGGTCACGGTCCACAGCGAGCGCTCCCAGCAGCTGGAGACGCTTCGGGTGCTGAGTCAGAAGAGACCCGGATCTTCCTGACCTTTGACCTCCGACTCCCCCCTCGCCGTGCCCCCCTCCTGGGGAGGCTCCCGTGTAGAATCCACAGCGTGAGGGTGTGGTCCAGACTGCCGTGCAGGAACCCGGGGGGGCCCTTTTATCAGAGAGGGGGGGGTCCACGGTCATTTTATTGCCTCCTGCATCTTTAACTGATTTTTGTTTTTTTTGTTCAAAACACATGGGAATATATTGATTTCTGGGTGTCTGTTGGATACTTTTATTAATACCTAGGTGTGCATTTTCCTACTGAATTGTATTAGTGTAAGTGTAAACGGGAAAGAGGCTAATCGCTACGTGTGCTTGACCTCTGTTGTACCCTGTTTGTATTGTACATGAAGAACCTTGGGCTGTTGATTCTCCATCAAAGGGAAGACAGTGTATTTGATTGATAATTTGAAAATGCTAGTCACAGTATTAACTCTGAATAAAACTCATGTGAATGCGTAGTTCTTGCGCCTGGACGATTTTCTCATTACATGAGGAATAATATACGATTATAATCAGAGGAAATGATAATTCTGCAGTGGCTAAACAGAGTTTAACAGTAGGCCAACTACCATTTAATGAAGGTCAGTTTGTGTGATGGGTTAGTGACAGGCTTCTCTATATGTAAAAACAGACCAACATATGCATAGCAAAACGAACACAACAACAGACAGCAGTTAAATTCTTTAATCAGGTATTAAAGTTGTGAATTCGTGGTGTGTTTCATGCTCACAAAGTCACAGAATCCCACGTGCGTTCACGGGAACCTGGTTGGTGGATTATTTTTGGTACACAAACATTTGATTGGCTTGTGGTATTGGAGCTGTCAATACAACATGGATAGATAAACCATCGATTACTGCTTTAATGTTTAAGCCTGTTAAATCGGGCTCCCCATTTCCTCCTAAAAGGGGTGTTCCTTGCCCCCAGGCTGGTGCCTGATTGATCGAGCCGATAGTTTATTTCAGGGTCACAAGAGGAAGGGGACAGTCTCGTGGTCAAGGAACCAGAGGCCACAACGTTCCTGTGTACAGCTGCACGACGTTACATCCTCTTTGGGTTAAAAATATACAAGGGTTACATTGCATCTCATATGCTGTGAAAGGAAAAAAAACTTTAATAAGCTGCTACTAGTTTTATTAGTTTTACTAGTTTTTTTATGGCTCCAGCACCCCATATGACCCGGCCCAGGATAAGCTGGACGGACTAGTCAATTATTTAATACTAATTTGTCAGAGGGAACCTCATTTAATTCATGAAGATTTGTTGGAAGATGAAACCTGTGGTAAACACACGGCTGGGTGTTATTAAGGTTCACTCGATCCCGTTAAACCTTTCTACTGGGAATTTGCTATTGGACACGAACCATTTATTTATCTTTTTTAAGAATACAGCACACCATGTTTCACAATGGCAGCATCTCCTACAGTTGCGAAATATGTGATCAGATGATCTTTCTTTTTCTTTCAATTCCCAGGAGGTCATGTGGATTATGCCAGACTCTCCAAATGCTCAGAACAGCGTGCTCCAGAGAGCAGTAGCCTAAATTTATCACAACTTAAATGGACACATACGTGCGGACAGAATTTTGCATTTCTTTAACCATATTCTATAGAGGTCCTGAACAAAACGGTGGCCGCAGATTACCAGTCAAACCACTGGGATTGGTCAAGTATAAGTACGTGCCCCGATACGTATAACCAAAAAGAAGCTATCTTTTGGATGGTTTGCATTCACAGTGAATAAAATAACCAGCGTATTGTGTCAGCTTCTGCTTTGAACTAATTTAAGAACATAGGAGGAATGAATTCAGACTGTGACATCATAATGAAGTTTAATTTCCTCCCGCTTCCAAAGCTGCCGTCACGCATTTTGTTTGCATATGTAGTTCCATGTTAAAACGGAGTAAACTGATAGCTGCACTCAAGGCTATACCAAAACGCCTGCTCAGATTGTGCTTTATAGGGTAGAACGAATTGAATGCACTTCATGTAAGTGCGTGCAGTTCGCAGAAGTTGTTATTTGAAAAAATAATTATTGCGTTGTCCACCGACTACCAAAATCGAAACCCCCACAGGGACTTGACATAATCTCTCCCAAACAAGTGAAAAAAGCCGAAAGTTTGCGCGAAATCAGCGACAAATTTAGAAAGCTTACAAATCTTAGTTTGTATTGACTGAAATCCCAACCAGCGCTTGTACCAACAGTCAGGTGTCACTGTGCTCGTTAAAAAGGCAGCTCGCAAAAAAATTAAATGATGAATTATGTTTATATGCAAATGAAAATGATAATATCATGGATACAAGCACTGTATAGGCTAACTTCCCCAAATTAAACAAGCAAATGGAAAAAAATGTACTAATAACGTAAATATAGGCTACATTCATAATAACAAATAATGCCTACGTGAGTTTTCCCCCCATATTGTTAACAGTTCATTTTGCGTAAATATTATTATGCCTAAACATATTTGGATGTACAAGACTAGACTATTCATTTACAGTTAAAGAGAAGCCATTCGATGAACTAGATAGAAAACAGCAAGATTTCGAGTAGGGTGAAACGTGCCATTATATTTTAGAAGTCAGATACGTTATTGGTTTTCCATTAACACTTTTTAAAATCATAACCTATAATAGGCTAGTATAGTAGTATAGTCTACCGGTTATCAAAAGGCGGAAGTAGTGTTCCGGCGATACACGGGATACAATTTGACAGAGGGCTGTGGCAAAAAAAAAAAAAAAAAAGGGAGGAACTGTGCGCGAGTGGGCGGATAGGGGATAATTTGTCTAACGTCACATGATCACGGCTCCGAAAGAAAGGTTGCTGTCAAGCATCCCTTTAATTAGAGCGCACGCACGCAGGGGAATGTTTACCGCGTCCGTGAGCGGGTCTCCGTTCTGAACACCCAGGTAGTCTCACCGACGTGATACGGCAGGTGAGTAAGCGCCGTCACGGCATTAGCCTACGCTTGCCCTGGCCGCATCGAAAGTGCGCGGTGCTGTTATTTTTCCGAAGGAACATGGTTTTTCATAGAGAACCTTTATAGCCGGAAAGTATTGAAGCATTTTAAATTATAGACTATATATTGCTTTTCTTTGTTGTGTCCATTATATCGGCTACACTCGACCGGTTAAATAAGTGTGGCGGGGCGGAAATAGCGAAAACATTTTAGCCAGAGAAAGGGAAATCGTATTTTCTACACGTGATATTCGCTGTTTTACGTGGCTGAAGTGTACTTCTCTCATAAATCGTGTGCATATGAATGAGCTGCTCCACTTTAAGTCTTGAATCCGTTCGAACGTTGCCGGGAGTTGTATCTTAGAGATACGCCCGAGTTATACTTTACTTCATAATTATAAAAAATCAGGATATGAATTGTAAATGTGATAACACGACAAATCAAATAATGAAGGTCAAGATAACTGGTTCTAGGAAACATAATAGAAATAAGGTAACTAGAAATGCATACATATAAGATACATTTTATAGTTTATTTCCTTGCAGACGACGCTAGTTCATCTTTACACGTAGGTTTAACTTGGAATGCTCCGAGACGCAGTAACTAGCATGTTATGCCAGGTCAACAACGTCGGATAGACATTGTCTTGTATAATGTTTCACTAAATTGTAATTTGCCAGGGAAACCGAGTCTGTTTGCCGTAGCTGATAAAAAAAACCCGTAAATGCCTGGAAATGCTTGCTCATCCTTTATCAGCAGGAGCGCGTGAGTCAGCAGTGTACGCTGTTACACCACGGTGCATGACTTGACAGTACCCAGTTGAGCTTATAGTGTGTCCTAGATAAGGGCTTTTGGCCTGCGGTTATCACGTTCCGTGTCGCTACAATTAAGCATTGAATACCGTCCACACAAGTCCCAGCGAGGACAATATGCTATTTAGGGAATTTTTTTAAAGTGTCAAATGTTTGTTTTTGTTGGCTGAGTTAAATTGAATCCTGCAGGCAACTTGATTGCGCACATTGCACCTTCTTTAAATCTATCGTATTGGTCGGACACTGTAAAGTTTCTTTTAAAAATAAAATAAACAGTAAATCAGCAGGTTCATTAGGTTAGCAGGTACAGTTTTAAGATATTGCTACATCATAGTGTGACGAAATCACCAACCTGACCAGTGTTCTGTATTTGGTGTGTCAACACTGGTGTCTGCTACTGCCCCCATTAACAAATGATCACTTTGGTCTTGTTTTTAGTGGAGGGCAACCCGAGTTATTTTTCCTGTGCGGAAGAATTTTCCACATGCCGATGATTTTCAACCACTTCACTGAAACCTGTTAAATAAATAAACGTAGCTTTTTTTGTCGCAATGGTTAAGGGACATTTTCCGCATAACTGGTTTCTGTGAAGTGGTAATCAATCGGTTATTAGCCCAAAGCAGCGGCGCCCATGGCAAATCCAATTGCTTTCTTCCTTTTTCATATGCAATTTTTAGATTTAATATTGGATTTTGGTCAGATGTGACGAAGAGTTGTTATCGTGAGTGCTTGTAATGAATTCATTAATAAATCTGTTTGTTTATTTTGCAGATTTTTCGCGCCATGTCTTTCGAGAGCCCCCGGTCTTCAGTGTTCACGTTCCAGTCGTCGGTGCACAGCTCGCACGTGCTGCGCAGCCTGAACGAGCAGCGGAAGCGGGACGTCCTGTGCGACTTGACGGTGGTGGTGGAGAACAAGGGCTTCCGCGCGCACCGCTCCGTGCTGGCCTCGTGCAGCGAATACTTCCACACACGCGTCACTAGCCTGGTGGGGCAAGGCCTGGTCGTCACGCTCCCTGATGAGGTACAGGACTGGGGGGGGGGGCTGTTTTTTTTTAAATTCTTTTTGTTGTTATTTTTTGTGTGCACTGCACATTTCCTACAAAAATGCAAAAAAAAATAAACAAAAAATCTTCACACAGCTACTTTATAAAGTGCATGGGGCGATCGCTCTGCAAAACTGAATGTTGAAATGCTATTGTTTTGATCCTAATCTAAAGAAGATAAGCAATCCCTACCAAAATAAAACACCCATGGATGACTCACACTCTTACATTCCAGCCTGCTACACAGTTCAAAATGTACAGTGTTAATTCAACACCTAACATATGAGTCCAATAGTCAAACATATGAGAGTTGATTTAACACTGAATATGTGTAGAAAATAAAGCTGTTTGGATTCTTGTGAGGATGTATAACTCATCTGAGGGGTCCTGTGAATGACAATGTTTTCCTTATTTCCCAGGTTACGGTGGAAGGATTCGATCCGTTGTTGGAATTTGCTTACACAGCAAAGCTCCTCTTCACCAAGGAGAACATTCTGGAAATTCGCAGGTGCGCCACCGTTTTGGGTTTCCACGACCTGGACAAGGCCTGCTTCGACTTCCTCATCCCAAAGTTCTTCGACAGCAGCAGGAGCGCTCAGGCCATCCCGCGGAGGGTGTGCTGCCGGAAAAAATTCTGGCGGGAGAAATCGGCGAAGCAAGGTTCCGGCACCGATGCGGACGCCTCCGCCGCCGACGATGAGGTCATCGAGGTCAAAGAGGAGAGCAGGGACGTGGAGGAGCTTGTGGGAGAGCGCGACCCCGAAGCGGCGGCCCCGTGCGCTAAACCCGCGAACGATGCCCCGGGAAGCCTCGGCCTGGGCTGCTCGGGCTGCCCTGCCGTCGCCACGCCGACGGACCCGGCCCTGCTCTGTCTGAAGTACCGCAAGTTCCAGAACGCCTGCGGGAGGGAGCGGTCCAGCAGCCCTCAGGTGCCTTCCTCATCCTCCTCCTCCTCATCCTCATCGGCTCCGGCCGCCGAAGGACAGGCACCCCCTGTCCATCCCCGAAGGCAGGAAGGCAGCGGATTGGCCAGAGCCGTCTCCGGGAGACGCAAGTCTGAGGCGGACTCCAAGGCGAGCGAGAACGAGGCGGCGGCGGTGTCCGTGCGCCCGCCCCCTGCGCTGGCCCCTCTCCCGGGAAACCCCGATGGCGGCGGCGGCGGCGGCGGCTTCGGAGAGGCACTGGATTCCGGGTGCAGCCCGTCCGTGGGGTCAGCGGGGGCGGAGCCAGACTGCTGCACTCTGAGTACTCGCTTTCCGCCTTGTGCCGCCGGACAGGAGGAAGAGGAGGAGGAGGAGGAGGGTGGCGGAAACCATGCGATACCGGCTGGCTCGGACCTGGCGCATCCCGAATTTTCCAGCGCCCCGGGTCGGGAGGGAGGCGGGGAGAGGAGCGCCGTCGAGAGGGAGGTCCCCACACACCTGGCCGAGAGCTTCTGGTCCGCGTACCTGGACCCCCCCGGGGAGGCCTCCGCGGGCCCGTCGGCAGGCTACCGCTGGTGTAAGCGGCTCGTCCTGGCGCCCGGGGGGCTGGACTGCCCTTTCCTCCAGGACCAGGGGCTGCCCCAGGGGGGGAGAGGTCCTACGACTCCTCCCCAAACTCGGGGGACGACTCCGACACGGAGGGGGCCAGCGTGTGCTCCTCCACCCAAAGAGCACCCGAGGTGAGTCAGTCTTCAAGGGGGGGGTGGGGGGGCACGCCGCACCAGGAAGTCACCGTCGAAGTGCGAAAAGAGGGCATTACGAACGAGGAAGTCGTTGGGTTACAAAGGGTACCTTTTGTTGTCGGGCTCGAGAGCACGGGTGTGGTTCTGACTGTACTCCCAAACCTCCCCCCCGCCACCCCCGCTCCACCCCTACCCCCGCCCCCGCCTCCGCACCCGCACCCTAACCCACAAGGAAAGTTCTTGACCAGACCTGGGCTGACGACATGCTTGAAATATTTTTACGCTTCAGATGTCAGGAAACAAACCTGTGGATTCTTGAGATTTTTTAACCAAACTTGTTACGCAAAATAATTTACCATGATATGAAAGAAAATGTTTTTGTCGATTCTTTAAAAATTGTAATCTACAGGATTTCTTTTACTGGTGTGTAAAGGGTTAGAATATTTCAAATAATTAACCAAACATTTTATCACCCAAAACTTAAAATCGTATGAAAGTTCTGAACCGCGGTGTAAATTCATGTTTCTGTTAATATTGTCAGTGATCTGCAGGAATTACACCGTGTTTGAGTATTTCAAATAATGATTTCACCTCGTCTTGACTCAAAGCGATAAAGATCAGGCTATTGATCAGGAAGCTGGGGTGGAGAGAGCAGTCCTTAACCCAAACCAGACGCATTAATGATTAGCCATGCTCTGAGTTGTGACCTCCTTTTCCTTAATGATACACCCCCGTATTCACCGTCTACAATGCGTGGGCATGCGCTCCCAACGGATCATCTACTCTAAAAATCGGTTTATTACGTTTGTTTTGTATCGTACTCTTCCCATTAGAAATATTCCCAGAGCACGTGAGGAATCTGTAGCAGACATTGCAGTACATTCATTTAGCACAGGGACGCTACAATCCAGCTCTCGAGGTCAGTAGTGCTGCTGGTTTCCCTTTTTTCATTTCCACCTGATAGTTAATAGTTGATTGATTGAGTTTTAGAGTTCTGTCACTGATTGGCCAGAGGTCCGTCTCACCTGGTGTCCCAGGTCGAAATCATTTGCTCGATAGGGGGGGAGAGTGACACCCAGCAACACTACTGGCCTCCAGGGTCAGATTTGAGCAGTTCCACTTGAGCAGATGTTCTTCTAAGTACATCTTCGGGTGTTTTATGAGCTACAGTGCAATAGGCCAGGCGTATCTTACAACCATCACTGTGACAGTTACCAAATTATACATGATAGAACAGCTCTCTGCTGTCCGATTCCAGAGATATGAATTGTTTCGGAATAGTAACAGGGTTGACCGGTCTCTGTAATAAAAGAGGTGCTACACTGGGTTGAGTGGGGATGTGGTGGTGTTTTTGAGGTACACTGGAGCGAGGCCTTTTTAAGCTTGGTACGTTAGTTTAGAAATCTGTCTAGGCTTTAACTGCCAGCCAGTGGAGATACGTGCTAGAATTTGTGCAGTGCTATGCAGCCATTTTCTACTGTCGGCATGATTTGTGCTGTTGCTTTTTTTAGGTGGGGGTGGTGGGGTGGGGGGGTTTGGGGGTAGGTTGGAAGCAGCACTGGCTGGAGTTGAACACTGTGTCTTGTCAGGATGGAACAAGTGCTAGGATCAGCATCATTTAAGAGCAGGATGTTCTTTTGCTGAATTATCTCTTACATCTATCTGTCTATTTATCTCAGCATCTAACGGTTTCAGCATGACAAAAACAAAATAGCAAATCACCACAAGGAAACATCTGAACAATCTAGTATCTTACCGAACGACAAATGTTTTGAGGATTAGCAGCAGCAGGTTTACACATCTGAACAGGGGAAAACTTGCACCAACAAACGTTACATCCAAAACTGAACTCAACATTCACAAGGAGGGAAAAATTCAGTGTCCCTACGCACTCTAATGTTGAGCTATTAGATGTCCAAAGGAATCTTTGCAGAGGCTAATAGCGGAATAGCTCCCCCTGTGGTTGGATGAGGTATAACACTATATAGGGGGCCACATTTATACTGTTCCCTCCTGCACCTGGTCCACAGGTGCAGCTGCCCTTCCCAGTCGAGCAGATCGTCTCTCTGAGCCGGAACGACTTCCAGAACGTTCTGAAGAAGCACCGGCTGACCCGGGAGCAGCTGGACTTCGTCCACGACGTCCGACGGCGCAGCAAGAACTGCATCGCCGCCCGTCGCTGCCGCAAGAGGAAGCTCGACTGCATCTACAACCTGGAGTGCGAGATCGAGAAGCTGGTGCGTTTCCGAAAAAAATAAAATAAATAAATAAATAAATAAACAAACCTGCTGCTGTCCCCCCCCTTAGAGCTTCACTATACATGTGTTTATGTTAGCGTATTGGGCTCTTTTTTCACGAAGCAGGGTTACTGAGGTAGCTGGATAACTGCACTGAGTAAAACCGGAACCCTCCCAAATCTGGAACCTGGACTGAAGTAAAAAAAAAAAAAAAAAAAAAAAAAAAAAAAAGCTATTCCGGGTTTTACTCAGTGCAGTTATCCAGCTAACTCAGTAATCCTGCTTCATGAGATTCCACCCCCTCATTAAAAAACAAAGGAGGGAAATTCCTTTAAGTGGGGATGGCTCTGCCAGTGTGGTCCAAAGACTGAGCCCTTAGTCAGCAGATAATGAAATTAAAAAGTCTTAGAAGATGGGGTGGGATGAAATGCTGCAGTCCCTGTCGTATTCATAATGCCTAATGATGTTTTGGCCTGTGTGTGTGTGTGTATGTGTGTGTGTATGTGTGCGTGCATGCGTGCGTGCATGCGCATGCGTGTGTGTGTGTATATGTGTGTGTGTGTGTGTGTGTAGCGCTGTGAGAAGCAGACGCTGGAGCAGGAGAGGACTCAGCTGGCCCAGGTGAAGCGGCAGACCTGGCAGGACATCTCGGGCTTGTGCCAGAAGGTGCTCAGCGAGGCGGCCCTGCAGCCGGAGCAGCTGCAGGTGCTGGCTAAATACGCCACCCCGGACTGCCCCCTGTCGTCCCTCCTCGCCCCCCTGGCACCCCCCTCCGCCTCCGCCTGCCCCCCCGTGGACCCCTGCCCAGGTGAGACTCACAGAGACCCACAGGTTCCCCTGCCCCCGGAGCCCGCGCCGGCAGCCAATCACGACAGGACTTCGCCTGGCTCCGCCCCTGGTGGGCGTGGCCTCTGCTCCATCGCAGACGTCTATTTGGACACGAGCCGCAAATCTGCCAGGGATGAGTGACAGCTGTCGCTTCACCACTCGGCCTCCTCTGTTTTTTTTAAAAAAAAACAAATTCCTTAAACAAATGACTGCATTTTTTCAGTTAATCACAAAAAATATGTAATTGCAGACACTCAGGTTTTCTGTTGTTGTCTTTTCATTTTACACACCGTATGTGTTTTTTTACACACTTGCGCACATGCATTTTAAATCTAATCACTACTACGGGCACTGTATCTCGAATTGCTTTCCGTCTGATTTCATTGCTTCACTTTTCTGAATTATGCCAGGTGTTCTGAAATATATGCCACTATTTCTAGAAATATTCGCAAACAGGTCCTGTGGTCTGGTGTAAGACACCATCAGGTATTCACAGGCTAGCTAAAGCATGGTCATCTTTCAGGGGAAAATAGTCACCAGTTTACTGGGAAAGTGACCACTGTTGATGGCCATACTTCAGCCATCAGTGAAGAATGTTTATTGTTCAAAAATAGCACCGCCTGGTCATTAGCATGACCAGTGGATTTACCCTGGCCGTACGCTTAAACATACAGACCTCTATGCATCAGTGATTTCTGGTCTGTCGATTAGGTCTGATCTCACTGTACAATCTCAGGACCAACAGATACCTCAGTACAGCATCAACTCTGTCTCTGAATGTGTAGTCTTCTTGCAGGGTAATCACTGCTGTTCTACCCAATTGTCAAACCATCCACAATTTAAAATGGTGAAAAGGTGTTATGCAATCCACCATTCATATGCTGAAAATGGCTACCCACTACCACAGTGGGTCTGGATCTCTATAATACTCTGATTTAGAACCACACGGTGAACTGAACTGTAGGCCGCACCTCTTTTCAAACACAAATGTGCTTATCCTCATTCATGTAAAGAATGATGGGTAATGTAGTCACTATCCTTTAGAATCCTTCGTGTGTGCCCTAAGGGTTAGGCATTTCCATAAAGTACGATGATAAGCGCACCTTTTTAACCGTTTTAACCGCGGATCTTTGGACAGTCGGGTGGCAGTTCATTCATAGGGATGAGGGCTGAAATGCTGCGTCCGCAATAACAACATTCACAGAGCTTTCAAAGAGAAATCTGCTGTCTGCAGCACCGTACAGCAGCCTCGGGTGCGTTGACGGCCATTTTGTCTTAATCTCCTAAAATAAGTTTTAGGAAAGCTTTCACAAGGACATCTGTACATGCAGTCCGGCTATGTGCCCGCTGACAGCCTGTCCTAATTGTCCCTCGAGTCTCTCCTCTTTGGGGTGCAGGTCTCAGTAACGGGGTAATTTGCTGAGGGTGTCACACTCACAGAATCAGAGATCGTCCGTGTTTACTACTTATTTCACGTTCACATTCATTAATGAAAGTATTTGTGTTTTAATTTTTTTTTTCGTAAGCACTTTTTTTTTTTTTTTTACAGTCTTGTATATGATGTGACTTTCAGATTTTTGACTGTATCCAGGTTTTAAAAGCAAACTCTCTATTTTCTATTTATTTTTAATCTGTGGAAGGTGCAAAACGGCATCGAAAATTTAAACCAAACAACAGGTACCAGCACTCGTATTTCTCTTATTGTTTAAAAAGCTGTTTAAGGAAGGTCACATGGTACTATGCTCTGTATGTACTTCCTGGTTTGGGAGTAGGAGACAAGGAGCACAAATGGTGTAAATCCATAAATGATTCCCATGGCTCTCCTTACAGTTTGGATTCTCATTTTCCACATTCAACCAGCAACCGTTGTGACCTCCTTTCCTTTACGGTACCAGGAATGTTTGCGATTCGGTCATTGCACTGGCAGACTTCCCAAGCTTGAACACCACAGCACTGCTAAACATTAGCCAAATGGAAATGCACGGACCGCCCAAAGACAACGTTCAGTTGTGCAGATTAGAGCCGTTATTCCAGAGGGTTCCATAAGATTTTGCATGTAAAATTATCTGCAAGGTTATACTGTCTTTTTTATTTTTTTATTTTTTATTTAAATCTCCTGGTGTGGAGGGTTCATCATGATATTGCCACTGTAAGAGGTAATGTAGGCAAACCACATGCTGGAGAGATTAAAATAATTAATTGTTTACTTTCCGAGTTTTTTAAATATTATTTCAGTTTAAGGTGTATTTTCAGTTGGCCCAGGTAATTCTTAAACGTGTTGAAGAATATTCTACATACTAAAATTTATGACAACAGCCTGGACAGGGCTTGAGGTTTTGAACCCCTTTTTTTTGATCCAGGGATCCCCACCCATGCTCAAAGGCATCCAGGGGGACCCCCCTTGTACTTTTAAAATGGGTATTTTTAAAAATGGTTTTACATTTTAAAATATTTTCCCAAAATGTATATATAGTTAATCCATATCAAGTTTGGCCAGGGACCCCCTACAGTACCTTCACTGACCCTTTGTTTTCTTTTCTTTTTTTGTATGTTTTTTTTTTCCCCCAGCAGTGCATAATGATGATTAAAAGTACATATCATTTGAAGACTCAATTAAACTGTCTGTTCTTTGCAACTGTTTGAAGATGATTGTGTGTTAAATGTTTAGTTGTGGTTAAAAAATATTTGGTGGCATTGTTCTGATGAGGTGAATAATGTCTGCAAGAAGTAGCTGGGCAAACGCCCTGGGTTTAAATGCTAAAGGGTTAACCTGCTCATAGATATAACATTACACCCCGAATTATATATACACCCCACACCCACACCCTTCCGTTTCATTTTGTGTGGCCTCACCGCCAATTTATTGTCTGGAAGAATTTGTTAATTAAATTTATTAAAAATAAGACCTGCATGCTTTCCTTGTGACTCGATCCCGACAATACTAACGTTTTAAGCCCGAGGGTGTCACTTTCGTTTTGGATGAAAAGATCATTTGGCTTGGTTTCTTATTTGTAACTCGCAGCGCCTGGAAGTAGCATCCGCGTCCTCTAGTGGTCATATAGAGTAAGCACGGTAAGGAATTACTAAAAAATAAATAAAAGAAAAATAACATTTTGGGGGGGGGGGGGGGGGGGGGGGGGGGGGGGGGGGGGGGGGGGGGGGGGGGGGGGGGGGGGGGGGAACATGATAATTTGATGTGCTTCTTACACATTGAATCAAGGCATGGATCCCTTAAGAAACAATTCAATTATATTTCAGAGTTTCGAACATTTCCTTCAGCTTTAATTTTAAAACCACAAAGAAATAAATAAAAATACATTTTTTGCTGTGAAAGAATGGGATGATAGTAGGAGGCAGCATTTTTCCATCACGGTTGCAGAATCTCACGTTGAGAGCTTTGAAGCACCTTGAAGCCGATTCCTATCAAGCGGTGTTACTTTTAAAAACCAGTAGATGGCTGTAGTCTTCTGAGGAATGACCTTAACTTCCCATGGCTAATTTACTGGATAATTGTTACAGTCAATTAACATAATATTGACAGCTGATATTGATATTTTTTCCTTTTCTTTCTTTTTCATTGAAAATAAAAAATAGTTTGCCCAAAAATAGAAGTTCAAAATTATAATTATGTTTTATTTTTATTTAATGTTTTTTTTTTTATTTTTGGTTTTGGATTCCATGCTGCATGGTTTTTAAAGAACTGAATTCCAACTTAATCACCGCAGCCTTCTATGATTCTAAAATAACCAGCGGGCATTTCATACAGAACGGCTGCCTTCAGAAGTTTGTGTTCTTCCTCCCGGGTCTTGGAGCATGCTCTGGATTATAACATTAGATTTTTAAAAAGTCCACTGATTATAAAACAATCAGATTTTTATACTGATTTTAACGCATTCGCCTTTTTTACTACTGAATTGAGCTATTATAACATAACAACTACACTTATATAATGCGATTTACTTCATGGGTGAAGAATTGGCCTTGTGTTTTGAATAGAATTCCTTGTAAATTCCAGAATGCATCGGAACATGAAATGGCGTAGGCAAAATATACAGTACATTCGTTATTGGGATGTGCTTGTGGGATTATAAAAGCATATACAAAAGTACACCACCTTTCATTCTTAACATACAAATATACAATAAGCAGTCCTGGCTGAAAAGATGCATAAATTGGCTAAAAGTGAATAAATCACATATAGCCACGTGCAAATTATTTTAACCCAGTCTACTGATTTCTGTAGGCTACATTTTAAAGACATTTCAGCTATTTCTATTCTCTTTCGTAGATCCATGACAAAAGCCAGCCTGACTCAACGAGAACATGGCTGCGATTACAAGGCGAAGAAAGTAAACTAAATTCAGCTTTCTTTGTATGTAACTCTAGAATCACATCCCATCAATCAGAAGTCCCCATAGCTACAGAAACCACAATTTAAAATTGCCGTAAACATCAGTTGAAATGGGCCTGTCTAGTCAGATCGAAGGGCCATGAATAGCCCGTCATTCACTTTTAACAACAAACACTGGGGCGTTCTAGTCTCGCATAGTATGTTTCATTCGAGCTAAGCACCGGTCGTAATTTAGTTTAAACATACCTAATTGATATGAACTACCACGGCAGAACATAACTCATAAACGTGTCAGAATTCATTTCCCCGAAAAGTTAATCCATATGGTGACATTTCGTGCGGAGGGTTAGGGGCGCAGGGAAGTATAAAATGAGATAAGAGATTGGTTCAGAACAAAAGTGTGTGCAGTCCGGTTCCAAAGAAGCGAACTCGTATATCTGCCTGACCTTTTCCAGCACGGAGACGTCGGAAGGAGGAGACGCACACTGATTTTACGCCATCACAATGGATCGCTTGTGTCCGTGTTAATTTTTACGGCGCTGCAGCCGAAGAATGGTCGTCCTCCTGTGGCCAGAGGCGCGAGCTCAATCAACTGCGCGCGGCTGGAGGGTCGTTACAAAAAAGAACTGATAACCTTTTTCCACTCAGTATTATTTAAAGGCGGAGGCCGCCACATACCTTAGGGGTAGGCTGGCATTGTTCGACGTTCCCTTTGTCAATTTTTCAAGTTTTCTTGAGAATAGATTTCTTGAGCGCAGAGGCAGCGAGTGCTGCACACTGTTGCCAAAAAGGGTGACCTCATCTGTTTTGATATTTGCTCTGTACACCGAGATATTTTTTTCACTGCAAGAAAGTAAACGTTTCAATTGATTAGTTGAATAACAGTAATTTGTCGCACATTTGCACCATAAGATTATGGATTGTTATTAGATTGTTTTTTTAGGAATAGGAACCGCGGGCTATACCCAATTTAAATGTTTGAAAACAGTCATCTTAAATACAATATTGTAGAATGAAATCATACACTGTAAACAGAGAGAACAAGCAAATGTGCTTACATTTTTCCCCCTCAGATCTGACGCTCTTTCCGTTTTAATTACATGATGAACGAGGCTGTCTGACGGGCATCCCAATCCTATGGCCGATTACCCTTCAAAATCACGCGACCACTTTATTTCAAAGGGTTATTGACAATTTAGACCAGGGGTGCACAACTCTGATCCCGGAGGGTCGGTCTTTGTGCTGGTTTTTGTTCCGACCAGTTACCTCAGTTTTAGTTTTCTGACAGCTCTATAAATTACGCTGGTTCGCTCCTGTACTTCAGCGCAGTGCAATCTTAAGGACACAGTGTGAAGTCTGCGGCCGTCGCTGGTGCTCATAAAAATGTCAGATCACGATATAATTGAGCTAATTAAATATCGAGATACAATTAAGCCAATTGAATAATTAAGAACAGACGTTGGCACACATTCTTGAAACGGGATTGGCCCTTGTTGCGCACCCCCGATTTAGACCATGTGCTGTGCGGATGATTACGCAGGCAGTGCACAGTGAAGGAACAGCCCCGTTTCAATCCATCTGCTTTGACCAAGACCTGGTGTGCCAAGCGTCAGTACATGCACATTTACATTAAAATGAAGTCCAGAACGAAAACACATCAGCTGTAGTCTGCAGGGAATATGAGTTATTTATTTTATTTTATTTCACCTTTATTTAACCAGAGAGATAAGTTCTCATTGGCAGCAATGACGTGGGGAATCAAAGTGGGAATACAGGTAATCATGGGGCCAATCAGCTGTAGGTGGAATGAATAGATGACAAAATGAAGACACATGATTGGCTTCTTCATTGAACTGTAAAAGAAGCTCATAAAATTGCTTTACTGCAGTACATGACACCCCAGAAATCAATAATATTTCTCACATTTAGCGCTTTTAGCCTCAATATTGCAGAGATGTATTAACATTTGCATGCTGCCTATAAACCTATATGCGTATTAACAGCCTCCAATATAATCGCTCGCATTTGTTGGTAGCCTGCAGCTGTATGAGGTGTCTGATGAGAACTGGTTCAATAGGATATATATATAAGTATTTCATAACCCGAATCACATACTTAAATGTGTGTAAATCACCTCTACATTAGGCATATGTTTAAATCAGAGGAATGAGCTGAAATCAACCGAATTTGATTAATTATCCAAATGTGCTGAAATTGCCTGAATATGTTGAGAGAAACTTGAATTTGGCGAATTTACGTGAATGTATGGAAATCAGCGGAATGTCTCAAGGGAATTAGATTAATTTAGCGGATGAAATCACCTGAACGTGCTGAAGTCAGCTGGATGTGTATAAATGAGTTGAGAACACCGTCATGTGATGAAAAAAAAAGAACTGCCTTTGTCACAGAGACGCGTGTCTTTTGGCCATTTGGTGGACATGCCTACCGTGTATTGTTTTACATATATAAACACTGGAAGGAAAATTAAGTAGGGGGGGGTTCTCGATTTTAATCCTCCGAGAACATTCCCATGATGCTGTACTATGCTGTGACAAGGGGGATTTCTGGCTCTGTGGGAGTTTAAGCAGCTGAAAGATATTTTTTTCCCCCATTTCATCTTCTGTCATGTTTCTCTCTCTCTCTCTCTCTCTCTCTCTCTCTCTCTCTCTCTCTCTCTCTCTCTCTCTCTCTCTCTCTCTCTCTCTCTCTCTCTCTCTCTCTCTCTCTCTCTCTCTCTCTCTCTCTCTCTCTCTCTCTCTCTCTCTCTCTCTCTCTCTCTCTCTCTCTCTCTCTCTCTCACTCCATCCCAAGGTAAAACAGAGCTTGAAAACCCTGTGACATCCGTTCCCCCTGGGGAGAGATAATATTGTTCTTCTATTGGTGGGTCTCCCGCCCTCACAAAACGTCTTATTGAAAAAGTAATGGGGGCAGCAAAAGAGAGGAGGTCGGCATTATTTGTTTGAAATCGCGGGAGGGGGGCGAAAGTGGAGGGCCGGGTCGATACGATGAGATTGCCTTTGGTGTTTTATGGCGTAATTGAACCGGGACTTGTCATCGCCTGAGAAAACAGATCATTATCAACAAGGGGGAGAGAAAAAAAAGCTGTTGACGGCCGTTATAAGTAGGAGATAGATCTTCCGTTTGGTCTCCCGCAGTCGTAAACCGGCAGCCTGATAATGCCAACACATAGCGGTACAGTTGACGCTGTTTTGTGCACAATTATGTTCTTCAAGGCGGTTAGGCCACATCACGTGATCTATCTGATGCTTCACGTCACAAGTAATATTTGATAATGCACGAGGACGATGCCGATCCCGTGGAATTCCACGGCAGGAGAATGTTTATAGGCCTTCTTGAAGGGGACAATGCAATGCAGCGCGGCAAAGGTCAAAAACTCATAATCCACGCCCTCGTTCACGGAAGATTAAAAAGAGAAAAATACTGTTCTCAGTTTTGATTAAGATAGCGGGGTTAGAAGATTAAACAACAGCAAACGGAATTACAGCGGTTTAGAGCCCAGATCCGAAAATTAATCAAAATACCAAAAAACCTTAAGCTGTCATTACAACGTGAGATTAGCGTAAAGCTTCATTGAACTCTCATCTGATATTTCTTTTTATCTTTTCCACGTCTGTCTGTCTGTCCGGCTATGCGTTCAAATGGTGACGGCATATATGCTGTTTCATTCTCCCGATGCATGTAATCCCTCACTGATATTTCCTTTCATCTCCCGTGTCCACACCCAGTGAACACTTGGGTGAATAGTCAGTGGATAGCCTATAGTCTTAGCTTTCAGGTGAAAATACGGCTACATTTATTTGAAAAGTGAAAAAGGCGAGGGTCTGTTTCTTATTTTCGTTACTGAATAGATATTAAGGAGGTGTCATATTCGCACATTGGCCTGGATTCAATCAACATTAATGCTTGTTTGACAAACAATGAAAAGCAAGGATTCCTTCAAAACACATTTAAGCAAGTTCTGCCATCACTAAAACTTACTCTCCGAACTGAGTTCATAAAGAAAAAGTATAAGGCTTGCATTAACTTGCCCTGTAAACCAAAGTTAATTTAGACCGGTAATTTGCTGAAATTAACAGGGGGGTCTGGGGAAATCAGCACCTTTCCAGGTGGTTACACGCGTATAAATACGGTTGTGTGTTTTGAAAAGGATGCTTCCGTGCCGCAAAGCTTCTCAAAATAAGAAAGCGTTCTTCGCTGACAGTGGATAATGACAGCGGCATTTGGCATCATTGTGATTGGAGTAAACACATAATCAGCCATTTATCTCCCACCGCTGTGCATTCGGCGGTAATGCCAGCTACCCTGGGAACCGGCCTGACACGCTGCTGAGCCGCCAAATGTCATCTTCGGCGACTTCATACACTTTTATTTATTTATTTATTTCCTTATTTGTTTGTTTGTTTAAGTCATTATCTTGGGGGGGGGGGAGGGGGGATTTTGGGTTTGTTGCATTCTGGGTGCCTGAACAGCTGCCCCTTTTGTCACAATTGCCCGACGTGCCCCTTTGAATTGATTTGATTTTAAAAATATTTAGTATTATTGCTGCTGTCATTAATTCATTAATTTTGGTAAAATATATTCTGTACAGTAACTGGGCGTCGAGAAAACTGTCTTTCTATGTCGGTGTGCCCCTTTCTCACTTTGAGCACCTGCCCCTCAAAAGGTCTCGCTCTCTTTGCACAGCCCTGGTCATGATGATAAGTCTATGAGAATGAGGGTAGAAATTCTGCAACAGAAATGAAATATACTGCTATATATTGCGAGCCAAACGCATTGCAGGCATCCAATCAGAGGAGTTGCTTTTGAACCAATCACAAAGATGGAGGACACCCTGCCAACTGAATAACCCTGCAATACATTTTAAATATATAGACTTTATTTCGGAAGGTGTAACAGCATTTCTTTTTCACAGCAATACAAGATTTTTCAATTTTCAATAGATTTCGGTTATACCCTGGGTGAGAATGCTATTAAGTGTTCTTGCATCGACTGAGTGCATACTATAGCAGCTTTCTCTTTCTCCCTCTCTCTTTCTCTCTTTAAAAATATGCAGATGAGTCAAGCAAAGCTGGCTATCCTGAAACAGGAGAGGCAACAGCATTGCTTTTAAAAACATATGGGCAACGGTGATATATTTGAATATGGGAAATAGACATAGGAGGAATAGAACGTTCCAGATATTGGTATAAGGCACATTTATTGAAATTAGCACATTTTTCACGTTTTAAAAGCTGAAACATAGTCTTCCCACAACATCTGTCAACAACATCTACAACTTATATCTTAGTACATCTGCGACACTTGCAATCATTTACCATGCAGTAATTTCATGAGAAACATTGCCCGAGGGTAATGGAGCATGGTATATATAACGGTTTGAACTGTTATAAAGTGGATCTGAAGGGCTGTCCGGTATCGTTTAAGATAGGTGTCCAGGTCAATTAATCTGGGGGAACATTTAGTTCATCCTCCGATTTCCCTACAAGAGCAGAAAAAGTGATGTGTTCTGCAAGGTTGTATTGAGTACAAACTCCAAAGCGGGGCTTTTTTATACTTTTTTTGTTATTTTATTGATTTTTTGGCAGGTCCTCGTATGCTATGCTAATGCAAATATTTTCTTGGACGTGATTGCTCAGTTAGTCAGCCCACAAATGCAAGGACTGTTGTTGTTAATTAAAGCTTTTAATCTGGAAATAGCTTTGCACTTCACATAAGTTTTCCCTGTTGACGACGAAGTTTTAATCTGCCTTTGTAGTTTAATCTTTAAAAATTTGTTGTTTGAAGGTGCTTACACAAGAGATGAGAGTTATTTTCTGTTATTTTAGAGGCTCTGTTCTGAGATCAGCACATAGAGACGGGAGTTTAATGCAGAATTTCTGTACCGTTATTCAGATATTTATCATCACTTCCTGGCAAATTCTCCCCTACAGCCGTTCATGTTTTTTTCTTTGCATTTATAAGGTTTATAGAGAATTCTGTGTGCTGGATTTTGCACTGTTTACTGGCTGAACTGCCTCTTTGCCTCCCTCCCTTTCTCACCTTCTCTTACTCTCTCCCTCTCTCTTACTTATCCTCTCTTTTTCACTCTTTTCCTCTCCGTCTCTCTACCTTATTCTCTTTCTCACTCTCTGCCCCTCTCCCTCTCTCTTCCTGATCCTCTCATTCTCTCACTCTCTCTGTCCCTTACTCCCTCTCTCTTGTCCTTATCCATCTCTCTCTCTCTCTCTCTCTCTCTCTCTCGCTCTCCCTCTCTCTGTTGGATGGGGCGCAGCTCCTGTGTCTGTTGCTCCTCTCCATCAATCCGGCTAATTTCTGAGGTGCAAACCAAGGTCAGAGAGCAGGCGGCAGGTGACAAGATTCCAGGATTAGAAATGAAACATCTGCGAAGACCGGGGGGGTTGAGGGCGCGACTGGGGCGGGGGGGATTGGGGAGGGCGGGTAGGTCGGTGAATCTGAATGAATCTGCCAAGCCGGGACCACGCCCTAAATATGACTGATCTACGGCGGTGGCAGGCCTGTGGCCCTCAATTCAGTGCTGGGACTGCGTCCACAGAGAGTGAGATAGAGAGGGGGGAGAGAGATAGGGGGATACAGAGAAAGAGAGAGGGAGGGAGGGAGATAGACAGAGAGAGGGGGGGATATAGAGAGAAAGAGAGAGGGAGGGAGAGGGAGAGACGTTTTCCTGTGGCTGAAGAATGGTCTTAATGTAATCCGTCCTCTGTGATTTCGCATGCAAACTCATCTGTCTCAGTGTGTGCGGCACTTTCTGACAGCGAGGCGTCCGTCCTTTCAAACAGGAAATCGCTCAGGACACAAAACATTCAGGGCATTCTTCAGCTGCAGGAAATGATTTAGATTGCTCTCACTCTCAGATTGCATTCTCTCTTTCACATTCTCTCTCTCTCTCTCTCTCTCTGTCATTTTGAAGAATGAAGAATGGTGTAAATTTCCCTTGTCAGTCTGTCTTTGGCCCTCCAGACAGCTCCTTTTGTTTGGAGCTAGCGCTAGCGCCTCGCTCTCCACCACCGATTCGCATGTCATTTTGGCGGCTCTTGGGATTGGAGCGGAGCCGATAGCTCTATCAGGGGGGACGGAGCGCCCGCGTGTTTGACGAAGGCCCTGTCAGCCCAGGGACGCCCCTCTCGCGGCGAAGGTGGATGATTTTGGGATTTCTTGCTGTTATGTCCTCTCTCTCTCTCTCTCCCTCTCCCTCCCCACCTCTCCAAAAATACAGGAAATCACTTTGGACAGAAGACATTAAGGACATTCTCCAACTGCAGGGAAAGAGTTAGGTTAGGCATTTCTCTCTCTTTTTCAATTCAGTTTTTTTCCTCTCTCTCTCTCTCTCTCTCTGTCTCTCACTCTCAATTTCAATTCAAGGTGCTTTATGGGCATGACAAGCACTGTGTTGCCAATGCAAGAGTTACAAAGAACAATAGTAATAACAAATAATAATAAAAGTACTACTGCTAGTCTATACTGCCTCACCCCAGACTATAATTAACGGCTTGTTAAAATTATGGGATTCCAATTGTGGTTGGAACAAAATACAAAATCCAGCATGCAGAGTGGTCCCCCAGGACCGAGTTTGAGAACCACTGTTCTAGACCACGGGGTGCACCACGGAAACCCGGAGCAAACACCTTGCTGTACCCCAAGCAATTTGGAAGTGGGTGTGCCCCCTTTTTCAACCGCTAGCCTCCGCCAGCTACTCCCCCTTCTTCTGCCAGGTTGGCGCTAAGCTCTCTAAGCCTGGCAACGACTGGCAGGGCTGTCCCACCATGGTGCCCGATGCCGATGACCGTCCCTATGGCAACGTGGGCTACAGCGTGCGCTGGAGTCGTTTCCAGGTATCTAGCCAAATTACAGAAAACACAATCAACATTTTTAACTGTGTCTTCGAGTAAAGACTTCAGAAGAAGATTTCAATAAAGGGCGTCTGTTTTTGTCCCTTCAGAGTTCGTACACAATGCCCAACCTTTTAAAATTTGACCTTGCCCTTGGATAATTTACCACAGAATCTGACAATTTATCTGCTGCACGGCCAATTTAGCATTGGGTTTTTATAGGAAAACCGCTTTGTCAGAGAGGACTCTTTTATAAGGGTGACAATGGCGGGTAATACAGTGGCACATCTGAGACATCACAAAGATGGCGACCTTCTGTTCTCCAACGCAATGATCCGCTAAAGCAAATATAACGCAAGGGGCAATCGGCAAGGCTGGCAAAGATCACATCTTTCCTCCATCGGGAGCTCAACAAGGCAGCTGTGACCTTAATCCTTGATTAACTGGCTATACGAATTTAAACTGGCTTTATTGTGCTCCTTCCTTCGCACAGTCCCTGCTTTTCAGTGTATAATCAAAGAAGTCGAGAGTTTGTCCTCACTATTATATAGCCGAAAATGGTTATACAGTCGTCCTTCCTGCTATTTCACAGGTTAATCGTTTCCTTCTAAGGGGTTGTGGATGAGTCTACTCCTGACTTAAAACTTTTAAAGGACCTTGTGCTTTTGAAAGTTGAGTCCATGTTTTTGGGAATAATATTTATTGGCTATTTCTAGCACAATGAACAACAGCCACAATCACCAGGGATGGGCAGCTCCATACGACCTCTGAAGTAAGACAGGACACCTTGCGACGCCAAAACCATTCTACTTTTCTTATTTCTTTCGGAATTTTTTTCTCCTCTTTAATAAAACAGACAAGTATTGTAGACAGTTCTAGTTTACCAATACTGCTGTTTTACAATATCCACATGAGTTGAATAACATTTTTTTTTTTTTAGAGAGGTACTTTCCCCAAATTTCACCCAACAACTGAGTAACTTGTGGGGACTTCCCCTCCCCCATATGTCACTCCTGTATTCCTCCACAGCTTAAGGAGGGATGACTGATATGTGCTTCCAATGAACTCTTCCCCAAGGAAACACTCTCTTAGGTCATTTACAGTTCCACTGTCTTAGGCGAAAGCACACAAAGCACTGCTGTCCGTATTAAGCGTATTTCTCTCACTTAAAACCGACCCGGTGTCCACATCACAGGCAACACTGAACTGTTCTTATAGGGTCGATGTCTACAGTGAAATATATATATATTACAATGGCTCCTAATCAGGATTCTGTCCCCCGTTACAGTCCATTCCGAAAACAAGGTGCACTGGCTATCTTTCAGTTTTCTAAATTCTGCTTTGAGGTTTTCTTTTCAAATGCATTTTGTGCCCAGTTTCTGTTTGTGTTTACCGCAAAACATCTCATCTCTAGTCAAGCTGTGTTTCAGCCTCATAAATCTTTTAATAAAGAGTCAATATATTTGTCCTCATCTCTCAGCCAAGAATAACTTTACCTACAACAGAGCACCAGTGAACGCTTTTATAACCCAATATATGTCTGTTTTCCCGAAGTGTCTGGCATTCAGAATGCATGGGGGGGAAAAAACGTTTTTCTGACGCGAGGTCGGGAGGAGTTTTGGTATTCAGATAATATAGCAGCAAATTCCAGTCGTGAACTCAAGAGCCCTGTCCAAATCGGCGCACTTGCTTACTATTGAGTATACCCTTTGAGTACACTGGATGATAAAGTTAAGTAGGCTTACTGTATTGTACTTCACTTTGGATAAAAGCATCTGCCAAATAAAGGGTAACATAATGTAAAGTAGGCAAAGTCTTCTTAAATTGTAGCATCCTTAAAATCCCAGGATGATGGTGGTCATTCTGTTTATAGATCAGAAAACAAACTCCTCACGGCAACAGAAATGAGCACAACGGCTGAGAAATAAAGAGAGAAGGAGAAAAATTATAAACATTTTTTTATTGTGAAAAGTTGGGACAGCACAAGAAAATGGACGGACTTAACACATAACAGGATGGACACAGGGAGTGGCCCCCCCTCGACAGATCTATTCCTAATTTTCATTCATTCATAACGGGGAAAAAAAAAAGTTTTTGTTGACGTTATGAGTTAAGACCACACGCAGCAACACGACATCCTGTATTCTCAAGAGTCATTGTGTCATAAAACAAAACCAAAAAAAAAAAACAGAACAAATTATTTATACAAAGAGACAGACAACAAAGTGTGAATTAAATAGCCCCAAAAGCCAAAGCAATCTATCCCAGAGTTCCCTTCCTCAGGACGCGCTTGGGGTGACACAGCAGAAAGCTGGAAAGTCCCGCTCGTCCCTTGGCTTTCGGCTTTTTCCTAGCGGGCCTGTGACACCTGAGCGAGATGCCCAGCTCCTCCATTACAGCACTAAAGGAAATACACTGTCAGGGGAAAAAAAACAAAATGGCCGCAGTGAGCAACATGCACAACAGGGTTGAGCTTCATTTGAGCCCTAAGCAGAGACTAATAAATGGGAAAGTTTTGGAAACGATAAGTAAAGGTAATGATAATTTGGGAGAAATAAAAAAGCGACTTTTTGAAACAAGAAAAAAATACGATTAAGTGCACTTAAAACATGCGTAGTCATTAATTAATTAAATAATTAAGGTGCTTATTTCAGGTTTTGCACAATTTTAGAGCAGAAAGAACAGAAACTCCAGAAAGCGCAAACTTGTGATCGAACATCAGGACGGCCTTCATGCTGTGCTCCTGAAAAGCGTGTGTGCACTCTGTGTGTGTGACATCACGCACGTGTGGAAGGCACTTCTAAATTTTTTATTTTTCATTATCCCCCCAAAAAAGGAAAACTCATTCCCTTTTCAGGGCCAAATCAAAAATCTCCCCGTGACAGAGGATACAATGGATGCACAGGACGAAGGGGGGGGGGGGGGGGGGGGGGGGGGGGGGGGGGGGGGGGGGGGGGGGGGGGGGGGGGGGGGGGGGGGCTTCTATTTTACATTCAGTACAATTGAAGGTACTGGAATAAAATATACCTTAAAGGGATTCTTCCGCCAGTGTAAACTGTTTTAGTTTCGGATATCATTATTTACTGTTTATTTTTATTTAGTGTCATTAAAAAACCTTGTCTAATCGCAGAATTCAAATTGAATCCACTTCAATTTATAACCGCGGGGATAAATAAGCTACAACTGTCATCGCAAAAATGATTAATTAAATTCAGAAGAAAAAAAAAAAACTGTCAACGAAGATAGGGTCATCAAAGGCCCTGGCGGATTTGAAAATAATACACCACGCTCCATTACATTTTTAAACGATTAAATTACATCTTTCACTTCCAGTTAGGAGGAGGGAAATCGAGCCCCACGGGTAACCTGCGATTGCCTGCGCGTTCCACCGGGGGCGCCCCGCGTCTCAAGTCTCACGTGCGTGGGATACTTACTTTCGGGGAGAAAGCGGACACTGGAGACCCCGGAAAGACCTGGTAGGTAAGCGAAGGTTGGGTTACCAGGAAACGCTACTAGTGCCGATAAATGCACTTGCATGGCTGAAAGTTTTCTTCTTTAGGTAAACAACACAAGTTAATACTCGTTATAGGCCTATACTTTTAAAGTAACGCGCGGGTCCAGTTTTTTCTGCTTTTATTTATTTTTATGTTAAACTTCCAGGTGATTTAATGTCAACTTTGCAGTACAATTTACACTAACCTGAAGATCCCTTTAAGTAAATAAGATGCGATCACTTAAATGTTTTTCATAAAAACATAGACTACAGGTGATATCACTTATTTTTAAGTGACTTATTTTTAAGTGTCTTTAAAGCAGTTAAACAAAGGTATTTACTATTATCTAATTTACCTTATGATTTTACATTGTGGACTACGCTCAATCATGTGTTCTTCAGTCTCATATATTATAATGTTGTGCAATGTTACTTTTACATTTTACATCAAGTTTGATTCAAGCCCTGATGCCTGTGTGCAATTTATTTTCACATAAGGGCCCTTTTTAAGACATAGAAATTGTTTTTTTTTTCTTTTTAAATGCAGTTATAGTTCATACATGTATTGGTTTTTCCCCCCCTCTGATTGGTTATTTCTCCCACTCTCTCTCACTCTCTCTCACACACACACCTACCTTCTTTTGCATAGCTTAAACCTTGCTCTCCCCTCTCCTTCTCTCTCCCTACCCCCCCATCACTCTCTCACTGTCTTTCACACACACACACACACACACACACACCCACACACTTACCTTCTTTTGTACATCTTAAATCTTCCTGCACAAATAGCTCTCCCTCCTGCCCTTCTTCTCTCCTCCTCTCTCTCCTCTCTCTCCTTCTCTCACCGCATCCCTCCCCCCCTCTCTGTCTTTATCACATTCTCTCACACGCTCACACACACACACACACACACACACCTACCTTCTTCTGGACAGCTTAAACCTTCCTGCAGGAGTACCTTTCCTAATATAATCCATAATGGGCTTTTAATTTACAAGAGAAGCTGTTGTAAATTTTCAAGAAGACAGCAATATGGGGCTGGCAAGCCACAAATAAATGCAACCGTTTTCACAACGGTGATATTTAAAGGGCCTGTTCAATAATTAAATTGCTCACTCAACAAGAAACTGGGGTAAAACTGAGAGAACAGACATCCAATGTTCAGGGTAAAGCTCAGCATCTACATTGCAGGTGCTATCATTTTCCATTACTTTTAATGAATTTCAAATGTCAGATTTGTAATCCTCTGCTTCTGTTTTTGACCTTCCTCAAGTGTCAAGGTCAAACTAAATTCACGAATACCTTCAGCTCTAAAAATAAAAAGTTTTGAATTAATGAGTTAGCATTTTTTTCCATATTTTTTTCTTAAGCCCAGTTGACACTTTGAGATGTATCTGCCCCGCCCCTTGTTCACTTTTGCTTTATGACATCATAAAGGACACACCATCTGCTGAAAGCTTGAAAACTTGAACCCAGAGTTCTGATTGGCACAAACCAAGCAATGCATGCTGGGATACAGGGCATGCTGACAGATAATTTAGTCTCCATACTCTTTACCGAATTGCTTCCTTAGTTTGTGTGTGTTTTCAGGATTTCACCAGGAGGGGCGCACTTCATAGTTCAATAAAACTAAGTGAAGGAGGGGAGTTTCTACAGGCCTGTGTGTGTATGTGTGTTTGCACTCTTACATAAAGCCATCCATGACAATGAATATATGCAGACCTAATTGGCTGAGAGCTGGAGTAGAAACCAGTACAGACAGCCCTCTGATATGTCACAGAGTTAATATGCAAATTCTGCATTGAGAAGCCGTTGATCTGTACCCCTTTGTAAACAAATGAAATAATGTGAACTAGGCTTGTATTTTTTTCTTGAAGGCCAGTTCCTCCCACAATTTAGACCTCAGGTTCTCTGGAGTGAGCATCTACATTGTGGGCGCTTGTAGGAAAAGTGTAGCTACAACCTCACAGAGAAACAAGGAGAGTGGTCGGGGAACTGGGTGGAGGGGCGGGGCTTAGGGACTGGGGGAGGGGCCTGGGGACAGCGTTTAGAGGGGAGGCGGGCCTATTTCTGAAGGGCCACGGACACACCTTGACCAAAGCAAACAACTAAGCGGTGTGGTGTCTAGCGTGGAGCTCGCAAAACATCTTCTTGGAGAAGTTTACCACATTCTACATCCGTCGACAGAGAGGTTTCGGAGGAAGCGTTGGAGAGGCGCCTTTGCAACGGCTTGGATTGCACTCCGTAATAGAAACAAAAGGCCTTTGCGTGCGGGACAGACAACAGAACAGGAGTCAAAACCAATTCCGCCACAAAAAAAAGGGAAAACAGAACAGGCGATAAATGCACGTGTACAGATAAACAATAAAACACGTAAAAACACACCCGCAAACGAGCAAATAAGCAAACAGCCTTGAGTGTCAGAAGACATGCAGGTGCACATTCATGAACATCAATAAAAATGGTACAAAACCAACAAAAAAAAAAAATAAATAAGTACAAGCAAACAGGCATCACAACAAAAAACTGTACAAGCAAAAGGAAGTCATGAATGAAGAACCTGATGGGTCTCAAGGTTCGACTTCCCCGCCCCAAAACCCCTTTTTAAAAGTACCTAAAGAACCAGGACGGAAGAGTTCCAGCAGGACTGCCCAATCCTGTTCCTGGAGATCCACCACACTGCAGGTTTCCACTCCAACCCTAACAAAGCACACCCCATTCAACAGCTAGAGATCTCGTTCAGCTTCCGATAAGCAAGACTTGGCCGTGTCAAATTAGGGTTGAAATGTCTACCTACAGGATGATAGATCTCCAGGAACAGAGTTGGGCAGCCCTGAGTTACAGCATACAGCCTCCTAAGGGAAATTAAGTTTCACCCAGACCAATATTAATCACATTAAAAAAATAAGAGTATTCTGTAACTTTTCCACTACGGTGAGCCTATTTGCTTACGTCTGAAAATATCAATGCCTGGGTATTCTCTAGATACAAGACTAGTCTTATTTCAAATATTAATCACTATTAGTAAATTTGATCAGTGCAACTTAAATTAGTCAATGACAGTTAATTCAAATATCCATGTTGCTATGACAACACATCCAAATGAAAAATAACCAGAAATGTGAAGATTATGCATGGATAAAACTGTCAAGCATGTGTTGGAAAGTATAATATAATTTTACTTACTATAATATTACTTACTTTAACTTTAATTGCAAAATTACCAAACTCCATATATACTACATGGCCAAAAGTATGTGGACACCTGACATCCAACATCTCATCCAAAATTATGGGCATTAATATGGAGTCGATCCACCCTTTGCTGCTATAACAACCTCCACTCCTCGGGAAGATTAAGATTAAGATCAAGCATTAAGATTTGCTTTCATCGGAACGAACGGGGCCTAGCCCAAACCATGAAAAACAGGCCCAGACCAAGTGTCAGTGTGTCAGTCCCAGAGTGTCCAGATACATTTGGCCTTGTAGTGTAAATACTTGAATTATTTAAGTAATGTTTGCATGTTACAGTAGGTCTTCACATTTACACAATGGAGGCTGAAAACTATTTTTCAGGCCCGAATAACAGACAGAAGACAGAAAAAATATACATTTTCTTCTTCGCTCTTCTTACACTCTCAGAAGAAAGAGCTCCAAAAGACTCCTTTGTGTCTCCACAGAGAGGAACCCTCATCTAGTTCAAGGGTTCTTTGTTGGGCAAAACGGTTCAATCTTGGAGCTTTCACACACTTCACACCTACCACAGTGGGTTCCACAAAGAACTAAAATGGATTCCCCCATGGAGAAAAGCCAAAGAACCCCTTTTTTTCCTCAGAGTGAAAGTATACATACGGTATGTATTTTGTTTACGCGCACTACAGGAGGTCTTATTTGGCTCGCGCGGTGTGTAGACTTCCTCTGGACACTGGCAGCCGATTTCAGACTCGGTGCTTGTAGTGCCAGGAGCACTGGCTCGCACTCACCTCCTCGATGTCCGTGTTCTTCCTGGATTTGTATATGAACTCGCCGATGGCCACGAAGACGGAGAGGACGAGTCCGGCGGCCAGCACGATGAAAATGCCGCCGATGTTCTCCACGCCCAGGGCGCTGGCCTCCTTGCTGTCCTCCTCGGGACAGCCGTTCCCCCTCCACCACTTCTCCTTCATCATGTGGAGCTTGCCTTCCTCCTGCAGCTGGAGGATGGCGATGGTCACCTTGTCCCTGTACGGAGAGCCTGCGTAGAGGGAGTTTTCTATGAGCCCGTGGTTACATCCATCCAACCATCCATTATCTATACCCGCTTATCTTGGGCAGGGTTGCGGAGGGTGGTGCTGGAGCCTATCCCAGTGTGCATTGGGCGAGAGCAGGATTACACCCTGGACAGGCCGCCAACCTGTTTTTGTCTTTGGGTGAAGATGCTTAACCCTTTGAAGAGCAGTTCTTTTTAAACTTCTTTTTTTTTTCCTCCAAAATTCAAAGCCAGTGTTCTAGAACTCCATTGCTTTCAATCACCAGTGGCGATTGTTACATCAGCATTAGAATGTCCATTTAAGAACATCCTAATGACATATCTGTGATCCTACACCTTTAAAGGGTTAATGCTCATTTGGGTAGTTTTGTTCTTGTTTGTGCGACTGAGATTACTGTTCAGTAGGGTAGTTGACAAGTAGTCAATCGAGTCAACACTTCTTGCACTTGCTATCTCTCCAGGGTCTATACTTTCCCCGATGACTGTACATTGACCCCTGACCATTCCACTTGTTTACACTGCAAGTATCTCTGGATATGAGCATCTGTTAAATGGCAGTAGAGAGTGAGCAAGAGTGAGAGGGAGAGAGAGACAGAGTGAAAGAGGAAGAGGGATTTTGGGTGGGTGGGTGGGGGAGGATGGGAGGGAGGGGAACCCTGGCAGGGAGGGTTTTGTTTTGTTATTATTATTGTTTTGCTTATTATTATCGTTGTGCCTTTCTTTTCTTTACTTTCTTTTCTTTTTCCTTTTTTATGATATGAGCTTCTTGATGATGTATTGCCGATGCTGATGATAATATGAAAATCAATAAAAAAAATTTGATCCCAAAAAAAAGAGTGAAAGAGGTAGAAAAAAAGAGGCGGAGAGAGTGAGCGAGTGGGGAAAAAGAGAGAGAGAGAGCGATTTAGAGGGAGAGAAGTGGGGGAGGAAGGAAAGAAAGAGAAAGTGAGTAAATTAAGCGTTTGGAATATAAATGGAGAGACCTCACGAGTATATAAATAAGAAATGAAACATGAAGATGCTATTACGCTACCAGGCAGAAAAAGCAAAAGAGGGGGGGGGGGGGGGGGGGAGAGAGAAGGACAGAGATGAATCCTATAATTCAAAAAGACCCCCTGGGGCTGTTCTCTTTAAAAAAAAACCACAGGTAATTCACCTTGCAGTCATTATTGGACAGGCTTATGTAATTGCAGTTTGAAATTACTTTTGGATTTTCCCGTTAGAAAGTCATCAGTCGTTGGAAATGAACGGACCCCAGGGAGGAGTTTTTAAGTTAGGATTCTCTCAGCGTACACTCTCCGCCTGCCCGCACGCCAATTTCGTAAAACGGGGTCCAGATGCTTTTTTTACTCTGTCAAGGTTTGCTCTGAAAGACATCCCAGGAGCCTTTTAAGGAAAATAACAGAGCGAAGGAAAGCAATGACATTGCATTCGCTCTCTCTCTCTCTCTTTTTTTTCTCCTCTTTTTTTTTCAGCGGTCGTGAAATTGGCCATCAAAAAGAAATGCGGTGTTTTGCCTTTTCACAGACGGACACAAATGCCCCGCCGTAAAGGACAAATGGCTCTCCCCCGAAACTTACCGATAGGGGTTCCCACACCGTAGCCTTTGGAATCTATCAGCCCTCCGATCTGAGTGAGGTTGCAGTTCCTCTGGCTGATGTACTCGATGCTGGTGGACTCCATGAGGAGCGCGTAGTCCGTGGTCAGGACCCGCTGGATGCCCTCGCGGTTGTTTTTCACCAGAGCTGTGTTTTTTCGGCTGCTCATGAAAGCCCACATCTTCTCATACGTGGAGATTTTGGATTTCTGAGAAAAGAAAGACAGAAAGAAAGCAAAAAAGAAAAAAGGAACGAGGCAAATTAACGAACCTGGCGTGAGAGGATTGCGCTAACGTCAAGGACAAGCGAACAGGCGTGAGGGCATTTCCAGCATGTGCTTTAACCCTTTTGAAGAGCAGGGTTAGTTCTTTTTTCAAAATTTTAAGTCAGTGTTCTAGAACTCTCATTGTTTTCAATTACTAGGAATGATGGTGACATCAGCATTAGAATGTTCGGTCAAGAACATTCTAATCACACATCTCGCACCTTAAAGGGTTAACTGATCTAATCCGGGGCGATATAGCTCAGGAGGTAAGACCGATTGTCTGGCAGTCGGAGGGTTGCCGGTTCAAACCCCACCCTGGGCATGTCGAAGTGTCCTTGAGCAAGACACCTAACCCCTAACCTCTAACTGCTCTGGCGAATGAGAGGCATCAATTGTAAAGCGCTTTGGATAAAAGCGCTATATAAATGCAGTCCATTTACCATTTACCATTAATCAAACTCCGCATTTGCCCTGCAGAGTAAAATATGTGTAAAAGTGAGCCAGGTCATATTGTCATCGGATACCCTTAGTTTGTTCAAGTCCAAGCTTAACTCAGTGCTGGGTACTCTCTAGTCTGTGGATAGTGACAAGCCTTGATGGGCCAAATGGCCTGTTCTCCTCATTACATATTCTTATGTTATTATATATGTACAAAATCCCAGTGTACCGCATGATGTATGCACTACAAAAAGGATGCAATGTGGAAATAAAATATATAGACTCCATTTTGTAGGTATGCACACGCGGTGATGAGTTGAGTGCTGTCGCACTTGTCCCGTTAGCTGTGGATAAATAGACTCTCTCTCTCTCAGTGTTTCTCTCTCTCCGTTCAGGAGGAGAGCAGAGCAGAGCAGCTGTGTGCAAATCTCTCTGGGCTGATTTATCCTCAGCATCCCGGGCCATGTTCTCGGGAGGTACGGGAGCTGGTAATCACGCCCGGGCAATCTCAGTGGATAAAGCCCCTACAGGTTTCAATTTTGATGGGCTGTTGGTGGGAGGCAGGGGGAGGGGGGAGGGGGGGGGGAGGGGGGCTGGGGGGGCTGGCACGTTAAGCAGGTCTGTAGCTGCTGAGTCTGAAACAATGTAATCTGTCGAGGCGGCTCCTGTTGGGCTGACAGGCTGCTAAGATATGGCGGGTGGTACATCGCGATGATGTCACAACCTGCCGCCTTTTCGCGGGGGTACATTCCTCAAGCAGCGGCTCGGGTCGTTCGTTTTCCCCGAGACAAAACAGCCAACAGCTGGCGGCTGTCAAAGGGGTTCCAGAGCAAAGAACGTTGAGGGACGTTCTAAAAAAAAAATAAATAAATCCAGAAAGCTGTACTCTCATTGTGGCACATAGAGCCTGGTCAGCAAACTAATGAATTTGACACCAAAGCAAGTACAAAATCGATCCGGTACCTTAAAATACCCTGTTCGAGCATCTCAAAGACACGGAGACAAATGGCCTCCAGCAAAACTTCTGCACCCCAGCTGTGCAGCTGTGCAACAGTGTGGCCATTTGTAATGTCCAAGTCGACGCAATGAATCAAAGTGCGCTGCCTGTTTCTCTTAAAGTCATGGGTTTCGGCCGAAAATGGACACACGGGGGAACCTGGTATACCAGGTTTATTATGAAACAAAACTGCGTAAATAAATAAATAAATAAATAAATAAATAAATAAATAAATAAATAAATAAATAAAAGGAACTGTCTCAAGGTGAAGCTAAGATTGGGTTTGAAAGAATACAATAAGCAACAATAATAAGGATGTCACCTGAAGTGAATCATTGGAATAAGTATGAAGAAGGGCAACAAGACTTGTTCCAGGTACACAGATATCATATATGTGGACTAAAATAACTTGGGGTTGTGGAGGGGTTTGACTAAATATTCAAAATCTTTTAGAGGATAAAAGACGTTGGAAAATGGATGGAAGCCATTTTCTGCCAAAAAAGAAAATCTGCACAGGTGGAAATCCGTGCATTTCATTCTGACACCTTCAAGCACATCCTCACACAGAGAACCATTAAAGCATTGATTGCTTTCCAGGATTTTAAGTGGAGTCAGATTGTCTGGAATCATTTAAGAGCGAACTCATTTAAGACCAGTACTTTCTGTATTTGTCTCAAATGAGCTTTTCTTAGAACTGTCCCATTCTCACGATTGGAACTAAAAACCCATTTATGAAAACCCATACTCCCAGATTTCTCTCATATCCTCCTGAGACCCAGCAGAAGAGAAGTTTATGTATTTTAATTTAAAAAATAATAATACTGTAAGTGTCTTGGATGACAAAAACGTCCTGCGGTGAAAATATTTTCAAAAATATAATGCAGTTTATTTGTATTGAATGTCCTTTGTGGTGTAGATCTCACCATAGTATTATGATACTTAGGATTAAGACCAGAGATGTGTGTCCCCTACAGGGTACAAAAAATGAATTGCAAGATTTCCAAAGTACATCTCAGAATGAACCCAAACTGTGAACAAAGGTTTAAACAAAGTGCTTCACGTAAGTATGTGTAAATCAGTATATCAAATTGAATGCATTGTAATATTAAAAAACGCATTTCACCCTACTCGTGGAATACAGTTTTTGTGACAGTATTCAGGAGTGCTTGAAGAGTACTTAAATAGATTTCTTACCTTAAAAAATGTCATGGTGGATCCATCTCGCACGGCCCCATACTCAATTTTTGTTTGCTTCGCCAAATCGTCCGCAGAATCGATTGGCGAGTCCATTCTTTCGACCGTCAAAAAGGCAGCCAGGTTGGCAGTGTATGACGATATTATTATTAACGTAAAGAACCACCAGATCCCTCCGACGATTCTGGTGGACAGAGCTTTAGGCATCAGCTCTGACCCTGTCACGACAGCAGCAATGCACCATGGTTAGACGCAGAGAACACACACGGCGAAGAGCCGCAGCAGACAGAGAACACAACAACACTCATTTCATTCAGCTTAAGAAACAGCTATCAACAGCTTTCCATTGAGTACAATGACAAATTTTCATGACGTGTTCATGAAACATGCATGGAGGTGAGTGGCAGGAACAACAACAAAAATATGTGGGTAAGGGGGCGGTGAGTTCGGTAACGTGAGTCCAAATTAATCTATTTTTAAGCCACTTCTAACTGAATCCAGTTTCATTTCAATTCACATTTCTTACGAGATTGCTCACGCAAAATGTTTATCGTGTGGATGCTGATGAACCCATTGCAGTGTCTGTTATCACGCCTCAGCCAGAGCTCGCCATCGCGGGTGAACTTTCGCGTTTCGGGCAGAAAGGCTGACTGGCGGTTGGTCGCGCGCGATGAGTCTAATGAAGCTGTCAGATAGACCCGAGGAGCGGCGTTTATCTCCAGCAATGTGAGAAGCTCTCTCTGCTCGCGGATAATGAATCAGCATTTGTTGATAAGAGAGGACTTTTGTTGGAAGGGAGAGGGTGTGTATGTATGTATGTATGTATATATGCATGTTTCCAAACAAATACTGAAATGATGCATGGAATGAAAGCCCCTAATTCTCTCTCTGGCGCTGGGCATTCTATATGTTGTCAAACAGACACCCTTCCAAGGCCGTAGTAAACACTCACACTTTAAAAAAAAAAACTAAGAATAAAGCGTGAAGAATGGTTTCAGCCAAAAAACAGGCTAAGGGCAAAAGAGGCGTTGTCGATTTGATCTATGCTTCCAAACCCCCAGTCGGTTATCATTCGGAGATAACACTGTGCGTAACTATGGCAATGTTTGGGGACAGGCTGGGTACTTGCTGCAGCGCCAAACGGCAGACGCGAGAGCCAGTCCTGATCCAGACTTTGCTCACGCTCTGCGGGAAAGAGAAAGTCGGATCATCACGTCAAACACCACTGCCAACACACAAGACAGGAACAAAATAAAAAATGAACAGATTCAAACACAAGCTAAAAGGATGAACGGGGTTAGCATCGGCTAGATAACTGTCTAACGAATGAATCTTTTTCATTATCCATTTCCCCAGGAAGACTTCAAGTAATGAACAAACAAGCAAAACAAAAAACAGAAAAGGATTCAACTTACGTTCACGATAACCATGACATTAGTACCAGTTTAAACATTTGCTTTCTCGCAAATGTTTAATTATGCTTTGTGAAAAAGACAAGCAGAATCTGGTTGGGGCTGCCAGTCATGTACCCAAGGTAGTGGTAACTAGCGGACACTGCATCCCACAGAATGCTGTGGATGACGGTAAACTCCAAACAGGATTGCGTTCAACGAGGACCCTGCACTCCACGCGCTCACCGCACGCTCATCGCCATGGCCAGACAGCACAACGCACGCACAACGCACGCACCAGGCAAATACTGTAAAACCTGATACAGCCCAATATGGGGAGGATAGGTGGTGATGGGACAGGCGTTTATAATGCGCGCGAGAGCGGGACATTATAAAACAACGTAAAGTAGCATCCATACCGCAGGCGCACTACAGCAGTGATTTGGCATGCACGTGGGGTCTATTTGGAACACAGGTGACTGGATCTAAGAGCATCTTATCTGGGTTTATTTTTGTATCCCATCGCAAAACTGTGAAATTATGTAGATACACAGACATTTCTTCCTCCTGTTCCTTTTATTAAATGTCACCGAAGAACCAGGTTGGAGTTCATTTATTTCTTTTTTCCCCATAGCACACTAGCATTTTCATGAGTGCACTTCACCCATAAATGTCTGCCCATTGTCACTGTGCTCCGTGCAAAAGACCGCCAGCGATAAGAAGCTTGCGTGCGCATGATCTGTGCTGCGCTTATAGTACACTACGCACACACACACACACAGTACAGAGGAAAGACACGACAACGGGAGGGCATAATGTCTTGTGTTAATCATTTTAGTCGTGTTAAGTGCGGCCATCTTATCAACCATTCTTCCGATGGTTTGAAAAATGCTTTTTTATTATTTTAATTGCAGACTAATCAAGGAAACGCAAGCCTTATCAGCATATGTAGTCGTTTTTTTTTTTTTTTGGGGGGGGGGGGGGGGGGGGGGGGGTATTGTAGTTTACCACGTACAGAGGTTAATTTCGGGAGGGTTAAGGAGCAGCGATCAGGTTTTACAGCAGACAGCGGGGAGTGTCGTTTCTGAAGGTGGAGTTTACCAGTCCCCCCGAGGTCCCAGCAGACTATGGGATGTGTGCGACATTGACACGTGACCTATGTACCTTGTTGCATGAGGGCTCCCACTCCAAACCAGAAACTATTTAGCAAAGTAAAATTGTTTTCCACCACGTCCGAATCGGGGTTGCAGGGGTGTGGGTTATACCACTCATAGGGGGTAAACCTGGTTAAAAAAAAAAAGAAAACTTGCTTAAAAAACATCTCTCTCTTTTTTTTTGAAAAAAGAAAAAAGCACAGTGCTCCAGCAGAATTAATGGGTAAAAAAATATAAAAAACATTGATGAATGTCATACACGGAAGCCTGCAGACCAATCTGTAATCAAATATTTTATCCTCGAAACGGTTACATCACTATTACAAATCCGCATTACCATTTTACAAAACATAATCAACAAAATCCACAACAACCTTGTGCTGCTTCTGTACACAAAGGTACTTAAATATGAAGGCAATTAAATATAAATATAAACTGAAAAATATAAATCAAGGGGAATTACTTCTGAATGACAAACAAAAAACTAATTGGAGGCCAAGATACATTAAGGCAGACATTTCAGAGCACATAAAAAACAAGAGCATTTTAGAACAATAAAAAACACTTTATAAAACATGTATACATGCATTTTAAATTCTAATATCCTTATTTATATAGCACATATATTACAATAATATTGTATATTTAATATAACAAGACATATCATTGAAACATTATTGTCAAAATTCCAGGTGAAGACACATTGTAGATGTAAACATGACTCTTTTAGACCGTGTTTATTTTTGTTTAACGCTCAGAACGGGATTGCAGAGCTGTTTCAGGAAAAAAAAAAAAAGCTGTGAAGCAGCCAAACGCAGGAAAGAAGCCTGCAGCACACTGGCCAAATCCGACCGAAAACGAGCCTCCCCCCCCCCCCCCCACCCCCCCTCCAGGAGGGTTTTCTGAGGGCCACGGCTCGTTGCTCATTGTACGCACGTACGCGCACGTGACAGCCTATTCATAATCTGCCGAGCGGGCACGCTGCGATTACCCAGAAGGCAGTTCTGCAGGGAGGACCACCGCAGGGGCTCACAGGCTTTTTGGCTCTGTTTGGTCACATGACTCTTTTTTTTTCTCTCTCTCTATTTTTTTTGTTTTTTTAAGTAAAGCTATTTTTGCCCCTCGGTGTGAACCAGCCAAAGGGGGTATTTATTGTGTTTGTTTGTTTGTTTTTTTTTCTTTTTTAAATGGCCTTTTTAAAGAGGATTTCGATGCCACAAACCCGTAAACAATGAGCCGCCCTGAACTGATGAACCCGCCCATCCAAGGGGGATCAAAGCCCCCCCCCCCCCCCCCCACCCCCCCAACCCTCCTTCATTACCCCTGCAGGCTGCCCTCTTCTTGCCCCCCCCCCCCCCCCCCCCCCCGCCGCACCCCGACAGCTGCACGGGACGCCATCCAGCCCTTTGAAATGCTGGGGGTTTCAAAATGGGGACACTGTTCAAACTGTGATCAGTTTACTGAGGGTTTTTTTCTTAAATCTCTCTTCTCACTGAGAGATTAGGGTGCAGAGTAAAAGCAGGAGTACACACTGTGTGTGTGCACCCCCCCCCCCCCCCTCCAAATTGGCATGAAACTGAATAACAGCTTGGGGATTTATTCCTTTTTTTGGCAGCCCACCTCAGCTGGCCAGCCCCAGAGTCAGGGAGAAATAGCCAAAAACGACCATAGACACCGAGCAGCTAGAGCTACGAGCAGCTTTTCCAGGAGAGGGCAGCGTGTCGGTGAGTTTCACCCGTACGCTTATCAACACAGTCTGACTAAGAGGTGACGTAGGGAATCGATGATAATCTCATCCGCGACCAATTTAGTTTCCACACCTGAAAGAACGAATTCTGGGGGCGTTAAATAATTCTTATGTCCAATTCTTTATCTATCAATTATTTATCAATCCATCTCTCTACTTCTCTCTCTCAAAATGTACTGATTTATTAACCTTTATTTATTTAACTTGGAAGGTAATCTGAGAACTCATTTTTCATTCAAAGAGACAACCTGGAAAAAAAAAAACAATCAGCCAATCAGCTTCAAGGGTGCGGGGCACAAATAAACTGCCATATTGAAAGGGAAAGTTTGGAAATTTGTCCAGGACACTGCAGCCAAGCCTCCGCACCCCCATTCCTCCCTCCCCCACCCCCCCCAACGCTCTCAATAACTGCCAAGGGTTGCTGGGTGACTTTGGAGACTTCACCGGTTGAATTCACCATCTAAAAAAAATCTGTCATTGGACTATAAACGTGATGATAAAAGAAAAAGATTAGACTCCACCCACACCCCCCGGGGGATTGAAGCCGGCCTTACCTGGCGATGACGAACAGCACGCAGCTGACCCCCAGGCAGGCCAGCAGCACGTACATCCAGATGTCGGGGGACAGCGGGTTGAGGAAGGAGAACACCCCCGGGTTGGTGCCGTTGGGCTTGCGGTACAGGATGCTGATGCCCAGGGTCATGAACGGCTTTGAGAAATCGATCACCTTCTCCCTCACGTAGGTGATGGTCAGAGGAGCGACCGCCAGGTCAGCTATCTGTCCCGCAGAATAAACCGTTAAGACCTCTGATTTCCATAAATGGTTCCACAATCCATAAAGCTTCCCCCCTACACTCTCCGCCTGAGGCGAGTTTCCCCTTAGCCTGAGTGTTCTGGCACAAAATGGCTGCCATGCATCACCCAGGCGGGTGCTACGCCTCAGTGGAGGCTGAGGTGAGGCGGTGTACCATAATCCTTTTAACAACAGAAGAAGAAGAAGAAGGAGGTGAATAAGAAGAAGGAGGAGGAGGAGGAGAAGAAGAAGAAGGAAGAAGGCAGAGGAGCAGAAGAAAAAGGAGGAGCAGAAGTAGAAAGAGGAGGAGGAGAAGAAAGAGGAAGAGGAGAAGAAGAATAAGGAGAATAAGGAGAAGAAGAAGAATAAGGAGAAGAAGGAGAAGAAGGGGGAAGAAGAAGAAGAAGAAGGAGAAGAAGAAGACCAACAACAACAACAACAACAACAACAACAACAACAGCAATTAATTCAGACCCAAAAAACAGTGTGAGGTGAGTTAACTGCATAATCCACTGCTTCTGCAGAAGCAGGAAATTAAGTGCTGAATAACAGCTGAAACCCAGCGGACTCCACAGCTCTGCGGGGCCAGGGTTCCAGGCTCTCCTGGCCTTACAGCCGGCAGAGAAAGGGGGGGCGTGGCCTGACTCACGTGGTCGATGAGCTCCCGCACCATGCCGTTCCACTCGCCCTTGTCGTTCTGCGCCCCGTACTTCCCGTCCGACACCAGCTTCACCTCGTACGCGAAGCCCAGGATGTTCGACAGCTCCTTCAGCAGGTCCAGGCAGTAGCCCTCGAACCTGTCGTTACCGTACAGCTCTTTGTCCGACTTCTTGTACATGACGTACGGGTTCTCCTGCGAAAAAAAAATTGCGACGTACGCCACAAACATTAAAATTAACTCGATTAAACTTTCCCTCTTCCCCGGCATCAATAAGTAATACCTGCCATTTATCCGAAGTTATTTAAAAATTCTCCATCTTCTTCCCAATTATGATTCGCATAATCAATTAAGATAAATTATCCTAGCCAGCTTTTTAATCAGTTGCATTAGCTATTCGGGTCTATTTATAACTGATGCACCCCCCACCAGAATAGTGGTGACGATGAGCGTTCTGTTCGCCATGGAATCAGAGACGTTGCCCGCGTCCAGGCTGAGGTCGGTCAAGTTCAGCCCAGTTATGGAGTTCCAAACCGCAATCTGCATCACATTTGACAAAACAAAAACAAAAACAAAAAAAGACTGACAGTGACAATAGTCCAACAACAACAGTGGTGTGGGGGGGGGGGGGGAAAGAAAAGCTAAAATGATATTGCCGTGCTATATTGCTGGTCTACATACGAACATTCCATAAGAAAATTAACCTTAAAATGTCACCTGGATATTTAGGTCGTTTGATGAATACCACGATTACCTGTGTACCTCCATCAGCTGTCATAGACCACCTTGTATCCATGGTGATCACAATAAACAAATCTATGCTAATTGCAAAACTGAGGAATTCTAACACAGTCATACATTCAAGGTAAATGAACTCTGATTGAGAGCTTTTACATCTAGCACAGTATATGTGGCCTCATGTACAACTCATATGAACACTGTTCGAGTAACACTGAGCTTTTTGTTGTGCAATCTGCAAAGAGACATTGGCCACTACTGTTTAAGTCCAGTCCTGAAAGTAATCTTATAAACACAGAGTAAAACAGTATAGTACAAAGAAGAGCATATTTTAAAGGGGAAATTCAGAGAGGAGGGTAACATGTAGAATCCTCACTGGACAATAACATTTTTCACAAGGAGAGGATTATGGGAAGGATTAGGTCAGCACCAACTACTAGCAGGACAAGAAATATATTATTAATAATTTCCTGTCCCCAAATAATGCTTTGGACATAATTTGCTTTTGTTTCAAATGGAATAATTCCCGATTGTTCAAATATCTGGAAACAGTGAGAATGAAAAATTGAAACATCTTGCGTGAAAAGTATGTATTTCTATGCCGCATATGTAATACGAACCAGACTGAGAACCATAACAGAGGGAGCTGGATTTTAAACCATTAATCACGGGAAGCCCATCAAGCCCCAGCAGGAGCCCTTTTAAGGAACTGCACGTATTGCACCGGTTATTAGCGCTTAATAGAGGTGAGTTAAATGCAGAGGAGGATATTCTTTCTTCCGCTGACATTAAAAAAAGTCAACTGACAGTAAATCTGGCTGCTCAGAGAGGATCAGATAGGCGGAATTACAGTAATTATCCCAGAAAATCCTACGGGGAGAGACGGCTTCAAATTCAACCTCACAAAAAAAACAAAGAAGAAGAAACCGCTCTCATTTTACACACCGCTTCAATTTAGTTCAGCAACAGCTGTCGCCTTCGGGAGAATTAACCACACCTCAGATTAAGACACATCAGCACTAGAGTGTCAGGAAATGGATAATTAATTTACTAAAATTGGCCATAAACCCCTTTTTATGCACGCTGTTTGTCATTTGTTGACATTTCCTCGAGATTCGTCCGACAAAAAACGACTTATTTGAACTTAATTAGCCAAAAAGAAAAATACATTAGCGCTGCTTCAGTTAGCGTCCCCTGCTGGCTCTGCGCCAGAGTTTGAGTGTGTGATGGTGGGGGTCGGGGGGTGGGGGACTGGGAGGTCGCTGGGGTGTCAAGGGTCAGGGGTCAAAGGTCACGTCACAGCATCTAGGGGGAGCTTCTGTACAGACCTTTTTCCACACTTGTGGTTTCCGGCCTGCTCCTTCCACAACACCCTTGCGAAATCGGAGGGGAAGAAAGTGCATGAGAGAGTGAAATGGGAACAGGTCGCTTGAACGCGACACACCATTACTTGCGCACCATTCTAGATTATTATTATTATACACATAAAACATAAAAATGGGTTTCAGGAATTCTATAAATTTAACCCTGGCAGAGGGCAGCCACTGCAAATCCCCAGCGATGCCCAACATCGCTCATTTTCGACGTGTTGCTGGGGAACAGACCTGGGTCAAATACAAATTTGTGTTGGATTCAAATAGCGTTTTCTACGCTTTACTGATCTTGTCTGGTGTATTGGAACCAATGAAATACTCTCAAAAAGTGCACACCCCACCTTTTGGTCATAGTGACAGGCTCAATTACACCAGGCAAGACCAACAGAGCACAGAAAAGTATTCGAATCCAAAAACAAATACGTATTTGACCCAGGTCTGCTGGGGAACCGTGCGAATATAACCATAAGGCAGACGGTTTGTGATGCGGGTCCTCTGGTGCGTAAACGGGGAAGTTTCGTTTAACCGCAGAATTCTTAACCGGGTGAAAATCTGCAGGGGCGTCCAGACAGACCTCTCTCACCTTCGCCGTCCCGTTCTCCTTCAGGCTGATGACGTCCAGCTCAAACTCTTTCCTCAAGCCGTCCGTCCTGTTTAGGAGCACGTGTCCAGTCAGGCCGTCCCACTGTGCCTGAAAGAGGGGGGGGGGGGGAGGGGGGCACAATCAGCTCACGCTTGCCATCTTTATGTCTTTATCGATAACTGTAACACCAGGAAGTGCCCTGTGGCCATAGATACCGGCAAAGTCTGTCTCAATTCGAAGATACGTGACAGGAGAAACGGGGTTTGTGATCCATCTTGTGCCGTCTGAAATGCCATTAATGGGCAAATGTGCACGTGCGATTACAGTAAAGATGGCCGCAGCAGGGGGGTTTTAATTAAACATTGATTGCTTTAATTGGATTACACTGTGGATTTTTTGCTTTCCCTAGGGTGTGAGCAACTGTCCAACTACTCTCCAGCTCTACAGTTTCATCCTTTGAGGTGTGAGATTTTTGTAGGTTTATGTACCGACTACCACTGTCCATTCTGAAACTCAGGGCTTGGCATCGTCTGCGCTCGTTGCTAAAACCAACCTGAGGTATGCACTGTGCTCAAGATGAGATAACGGCTTGCGTGATTCCCCAGTTAATGGCAAGGGGTGCGGGGGGGGGGGGGGGGGGGGGGGGGGGGGGGTGATCCTCTAGCACATCTGTTACCATTAGGCCTCAACACAGGTAATTAACGCGGACGGGAGCCCCTTCGTTATCGGCTCATTTACGCGACTCAACGATCCGTCCTGCCACGCCCTCGGACCGAGCTGACGAATGAAAGCGGGCGGTTCGCTTCCGGGGGGTCTCGCCGTAAAACACAGGGGCCCCCGCAAGACAGTCCGACTCCATCGGCTGCTCCTGAGACACACTGAGATCTACCGCCCGCTCGATTCCGCCATTTTCCCCCATCCCCGCGATGAGGAGAGAGGCCAACGTTAGCGCCATCCGCCACACCGCTCGGTTTCGGTGCAGCGCTACTCCCCGTTCACAGTAACCTGAGCGGCCTTCACCCCTCCCTCCTAACACCTCCCCTGCAATTACACTGGGCCACCCACTCCGTGGGAGAGCGCGATTATCCGTTAGACGCCTTTCTTGTTCTCTCGCGAGGAGCGAGGAGCGCGTTTGTTTAATGCGCCGCTGTCTCGGAGGAAGGTCGGGAGCACCTCGGAGAAGGAGAGAGGAAGAGGAAGAACATGAGAGAGAGAGAGAGAGAGAGAGAGAGAGGTAGAGGTAATGAGAGAAAGACATCTTTAGTACAGTGATTCTGTGTGTGTGTTTCAGAGAAAAAAATTGGTTGTGATTCATTCACAACATTCTCAGTCAAAGAGGAGAAAGAGAGAGAGAGAGAGAGAGAGAGAGAGGGAGTCCTGACAGTGTCCAGTGTACGGTGGCCTCGGTGCACGTAGTGCCTGCAAATTTAGTACACTATTTTTTACAATATGGCATTTTATTCTGTAATGTATAACAGACTGAGAGAGAGAGAGAGAGAGAGAGAGCGAGAGAGAGAGTGAGAGAGAAACAGAGAGAGAGAGAGAGAGACACACAATGGCAGGCACAGGGGAGACCACTCTGGAATGAGAAAAAGCAGTGTTGCATCATGGGACAGTAATCTCCCTCCCAGACTTCACAGTACATCAAATATAAAAAGGGGACGATAAACGCACCACAGCCAGAGGCCACGGGGGGGGGGGGGGGGGGGGGGGGGTAAAATGTACCTCATGGCGTGGTGTATTCTCGCAACCTGGGTAATGCAGCGGAATTTTAAGCGGGGGCCCGGAGCGACGCCGAGGCGGCCATCGACGACGCAAACGGCGTGGAACTGTGATTAAACACACACCTGCGGTGCAATGTAGCCCTGTCTCCCGATCCCTCAGAAAGAAACTGAGGGATCGGGAACCAAACACGCAAACCAAAGGGAATGAACAGAGAGAAAAACATAAAACATTCTAATGGACTGTTAAATTAAATATTCCCGCCCTGTAGCAAAGGCCTGATCTTTTTTTTTTCCCCGCCGCAAAATTAAATTAATATGTGTATCGTTTTATTTTTTTTTTTCTTCTTCTTCTTCTTCTGAGAATCGCTTTTTGGACAGCTGCCGGCTCAGAGCCGGAGAAGAGAAGAGCTTACGGAGGAAAATAAAACCGCTCGGCGGTGTCAGAGTCCTGAAGTGAAGCATTTAATACATTCTTAACCTAGAAAACCAACATCCAGTTCTACTGGAAAATAAGGTGAATGCGCTATATATACCGCTATATATACAAATGCAAAAGAATTGGGCCAGTTGTGTTTTTTATTTTTTCATTTTAATAAATTTATAAATTAAGTGCCATCAACTGCTGTGAAAGTAATCCAGAAATCACTGAGCTAAACCTAATTTTATTTGGGACATTTCTCCGTGGGCCAGGCAATATCACAGTATGACCTATTTATTAATTAATATATTTATTTAATTATTTATGCCAAGAATAGTGTAACTGGAGTGATGATTAAAATAAAAAATGAAAGGCACCGCTACTTTGCGCTCGGTTTCTTTCGACGGCTACCCGCTTTCAGTTTGCTGGGAACCTGCAGACAAACGCCTGGAGTAAAACAGGCTGGACACAACCTCGCTGATCACATGGTTCGGCCTGTATCTCCCCCACAAGCCCCCTATCTACTCGAGAGGCTTCCGGAAGGTTCCGGAGGGAAAAACGCTGGGAACGGCGAGAGGGGAGGGAGACGCGGCTATGACGCTACGACACGGCCTTCGATGGCAGAGCGTGTCTGAGCCGATTGGGCTACTTCAACAAATCCAGGGTGTAAATATAGTGCAACGTGCAGTATATTCATAACCTCGGGAATGCTTATTTTTGCGTCATGGTTACGGCGTGGGGCCCACTGTGAAATACGTGGCGGAGCAGCTGTGTGCATGGTGTGGAATGGGGGGGGGTCGTGGCATGGGGAGGGGGGGTTGGGGGGGTGTCATAATACCCTGGCATGCTCGAGACGTGACAGAGGACATGCACGCGAAACCTCCAGGCCTCTCACACTACGTCGTGATGCATGCGCACGGGGTGCGTTTCACACATTCACACCAGGAGCCAAAATGGCGACAACGGATGAGGAAGCGTGTTCATGTCACCTGTCCATTGGCACTCATCCACACAGACAACCAAAGCTGCTGCTCAGAGTCACATGTGGCGGTTAAACATTTTTTTGGACCCTGTGTGAATGAGCTCGTTCTAAGAAATAAGCTTGATAAGAGTTTGTTCTAAAGGATGTTGTCAGTCCAGACTATACTAATGCTGCTCGATAACTCAATGTCAATGCACCTCTATTCTCCAGCATTGCAAGCTGAATTGAATTAGCATTTGTGCTAAATTAAAGCAATGTAATGTAATTAAAATGAAAGGGGGGGGGGGGGTTACTCACTTCCTTGAACAGATTCATGAAGCGGGGTCCGAAGCGCCAGGGCTTGTGCCTGTGGCACTGCAGGGAGCTGACGGTCATCTGGGTGGAGCGCTGCGCCGCCACGGCAACCATGTACACGGCGTCGTACATCAGGGCTGCCTCTGTCTGCGGAGGGTTGGGACACAGGCCAGCGAGAGGCCACTTCAAACAAAGCACCGAGAAGGGCAACTAGACTGGTTCCAGGAATGAACCGGGTGTGAGTTAGTGAGTGAGAGAGTGACTGTGTGAGTGGTAAAAAAGAGACTTTAAACAAAGCACCAAGAAGGGCAACTACACTGGTTCCAGGAATGAACCGGGTGTGAGTTAGTGAGTGAGAGATTGACTGAATGAGTGGTAAAAAAAGAGACTTTAAACAAAGCACTGAGAAGAGCAACTAAACTGGTTCCAGGAATGAACTGGGTGTGAGTTAGTGAATAATTGAGTGAGTGGGTGGTAAAAAAGATGAAGAGGAGCGTTCACCGTCATCACGCCATCCCGGAGACCCATCACGAGTCTGGGTGGGGCCTGCACGCGCTCCATAGACCACTTTTCCATCACGGAGGCCACGTACGGGCTGTCCATGTTGAGCAGGCGGAACCCCGTCATGTTCACTCCGCTGAAGCGGTACGGGTCCAGATCCAGGGCAAACATGTCCTACGAGCGAAACGTAAGAGCTTTCACCCCCAAAAACCAACGCATGCACCCCTCAAACATCACCTCACAATAAACAGTGAATAACATAACCACCTCATGCCCTGTTTACCCCCTGGACTAACAATGAAAATATTAAAAACTGAAATTACGACAGCAAAATGTATTTGATAAAAGGAGTCTCATAATGAATTAAAAAGTGAGACTCATAACAGATATTTTTCTGTCATGTTGCGCTTTCTAAATGTCTGAAACAGAATGTGTAGATGGCACACAAATGTTCTGCGCTTACCAGAGTAGTGAAAAAGAAGTGGTAGTATTCAGTCATCATTCCCATTGACATTATCTGTAAAAAAAAAAAAAAACGCGATAAGCTTGCATTACTGACCCCTCCATGACTGATCCTACACCTGCTGACTCCCCAAACCTTCCTTTCCAAAACAGCAACTCTGCGCTTTGGTTTTCAACCTTTTTATCAGCGGTCGCTGTGCTGAAAACTGGACAATTTTGGTGTTGCAGGGGTCATATTTGGTCTTGTATCACATTTCTGAAAGGGAAAGCAGAGAGGTTCTACAGTAGATGTGTGACACAGCAGAGGATTCATTATCTTGGGAAAATGCAATTTTTGCATCCGTGGGCCCACTGGTACTTTCACCTTCATTTTAACCATCAAAGAATACCATGCTAACCCTCTAATTGCTTCAGGCTGCAAATTGCTTCAGTGTTAAATGTGAAAAAGTAGTTTTTCAAAGCTTTCAAACAATTTAAATGAGCTCCAGGGAACATGTTTATGCGAACTAAAACACCAGTCCCAGCTCCACGCAAATCCCCACACCTCTACCCATTGCTGTTTGAGGCTTTCTTGAAGGCTCTGCAGGTTTCTCTTTCATGAGTATGTTTGTGAAATGTTTGATGCATGAAGGCATACCCTAAGGAAGTCATCAGCATCTCAGATAAAGCTTGTAAACAAAAAATAATATACAATTAATTAATTAAAAGCATGCCTCCGCATAGCCTGAACATCTGAACATCCCCCCTCCCAACACTGACTTCAGATATGTTCAGATATTTTATTACTTTTACGTTACATTTGGCACATCCAGGAGCAGGAAATGAACCCCAGTTCCTAAAACGTTCACACACAGAGCTTGAGGGGTTTCGTTCGGTCAATCCGAAAAAGAGGGGCGTGTCCACACGTCGCGCCACGCCCACCTGCTTGAGGATCTCGGCGGCGGTCTGGTAGGAGCAGTCGAAGATGACGAAGAACTCCTTGCCCTTCTTCATCTCCTTGAGTAGGGGCCGGGCGTCGGCGTTCCCCGGGGGCAGCTGGCGGATCTTCACCTTGATGTTGTACCTGGAGGGGGCTTTGATCAGCTCCTGCAGACGCATCAGGCCTTGGAGAAGAACGGAGGGGGAAAAAAAGGAGAAAGAGAGAGAGAGGGGGGGGGGGGGAGAGAGAGAGAGAGAGAGAGAGAGAGAGAGGGGAGAGAGGGAGGGGGGAGAGGTGAATAGCACGGAGTGAAGCTGTAGTGGTTCATTTAATGATCACTGAACTTGACAAAATGTTTGTGTGGGCAAAAATGAGCGTATGCCTTTGATTGAGTGAGTCAAAATTATAGAATTATAGACTTACATCGACTGAATACCAGCCGTTACGTTACAGTCACTGAACAAGCAGTTTTCGTCCGGACTTATGAACGCAAGTTATTTCAAGAAGGATATAAAGTGCACCACCGCCACTAAACAATCTTAGCAATGGTGCGATAAGAGCTAGACTCAACCAGGTCGTTAAGAAGGTCATGGTAACAAGGCAACTCCCCACAGTAAAAAGGTCAGCGACCGTGAAAAGGTAACGGTTACTGAACAGTTTCGACACGGCGCCTCCTTCAGCGCTCGGCGGGAAGAGCGCCTCGACTTTTCGGCGTAGCGCGAGGTCGCGGAACCGAGGAGAGCGTCCCGCGGGCGGCCCGTTTCGCGTCCGATCCGGGCGACGGCGGTTTTCGCCCTCCTCACTCATTAGCTCGTCGCTAACGCGAGTGTGTGTCCCTGCCAGGTCCCGACCTGGATATTACACTCCGTGAACGCAATGAACTCTGGGTTCCTGATGGAGGACTTAACCGCAATCAGGCACGCTTCTTCAAGATTGCTTCCCCTGTCTGCCCTCTGTAACCTTAACCCTTTGAAGAGTACGTTTTAAAAAAAATATATATATTTCTGCACCAGCAAATCCTTCATCTGCGGTGGGAGATTTATCCTTATTTCATATTTCACAGGCCGTTTGTCTGATGGGTAATTCATTCACACGGATCTCACTCTTGAGAAATTCCTGCTCCCAATATTAGTCTGTGGGCTGAAGTCGCAATCTGCCTAACGATCCCAGTGGGTCTTCCAAGTGGTTCCCTCATTTCTTCATTTAACCCTTTGAAGAGTGGGTTTTTTTTCAGGAATGTTTTTTTTCAAAACTGCTCTAGAACTCCAGCGTTGTCAGTGTTCTAAAACTCCATTGGTTTCAATTACCAGTAATTGACTGTTACGTCATCATTAGAATGTTCAGTTAAGAACATTCTAATCGCGTATTCGTGATCTCACACCTTAAAGGGTTAAATTCAATCACGCAAAGTCGTGGCAAGAGAGCTCGGCGCCAGAACTAAACCAGATGCTATAACGATTAAAAATTAATGCGAGTTTTGATCATAAAAAAAAGAAACACTCTACGGCAGTGATCTTCACTAACGAGTGACTGGTAATGGGTGCACGCATTAGTTTCAGGCCTGCACTAACACAACTTCACTAATTAACTAATGGTCTTCAATCAAGAACCTTTATTAGATGAATCACCCACACCGGCCATACTTGGATAAGACCGGGAGGCTGCTGCATTATGGGAAACGAGTACAAGAGTCGGGTTTACGATCCCTAGAGCTTCTCACTGGGACTGTAGCCTTCCAGAGCTGTTCCAATTTACATACAAGGCGGAGGGGGGCGGCCCAGTCCATCATGAGGTGTCAAACTCCAGTCCTGGAGGTCCACAGAATTTGCAGAGATTCACCGAGGCACAGCTGAGAATCGGGTTAATGAATCACAATCAGTGAGGCCGAATGCTGTAACAGCACCACTTTCTGTGCAAAGCCTTTTGAAGGTGTGACATCACTAACATGTCTTCAGAGTGTTCTCAACTGAACATTCCTAATGCTGATGTCACCATTACTGCTGGTATTTGAAAGCAGTTTCATTCTAGAACACACTGACTTACAGTTTGAAAGAGAGAGAAAAAAAACATTCCAAAATAACCTACACTTCAAAGGGTTAAATGAAGAAATGAGGGAACCTCTTGTCCCGTTGCCTTGGAAAACCCGCTGGGATCGTTAGGCAGATTGCGACTTCAGCCCACAGACTAATATTGGGAGCATGAATTTCTCAAGAGTGAGATCCGTGTGAATGAATTACCCATCAGACAAACGGCCTGTGAAATATGAAATAAGGATAAATCTCACCGCTGCAGATGAAGGATTTGCTGGTGCGGATATATTGGTGCGGCTGGTAAACAAGGTACCACAATGACCCCCACCACCAATCCGTCTCCCTCTCTCTCTCCCTCTCTCTCTCTTCGAGTTATATAAGGCTATAGAACAAATAACTTTCTGGGGCTACCTGGCATATATTATATATTTGCTACTGCAGTGTGATATTGAGGGAGACATTTTTACTAGCTGTCCCGCACAGTGACACCCCTACAGGAACGAACAGCACAATTTCAAAACCGCTTTTCATCAGATATTGGTTGCCTAGCCGGGCTCCTTTAAAAAAAACCTTTCGATACCCGAGAGATGCTTCTCCAGAGTAACAGCTTGTCCCAAAATACCCCCTTCAAGAGCCACAACAGTAAACCAAAGTGTTATTTCAGCGTGCGCATGCCTGGGCTTACAGCGACAGCCGAGGCAGAACTCTTAAACCCCTCAAATTAAAAGAGCTAAATCAGGCTGAGATTGTGTACTTGCGTGCTCGACTGACAAACGACAAGCAGAGTCAACAGACAACAGCAGCGAAGACATAAAGCACTCGAGCAAAGCAATAAAGAATTCCTTTCCTTCGTTTGTATTCCCCCCCCCCCCCACCTAATTAATTACCTCATTAATTACTCATTAATTTCAGCATCACGTAGCTGCCCCCCCCCCCCACCCCCCTCAGTAGCTCACACTACATTGAGGTCAGAACCAGAACCAGACACAGCTGACTAAACCAGTTACATAAATCTTACGGACCGCACAGATAAAATATTCAAATAAAGCTATAAAGCATAATTACACTAACGACTTACAATTCTTTTTATTTACTCAGACTGGGGGGGGGGGGGGGGGGGCGGGGGGTATAAATTCAAACCAGAACTTCTTCAATCACCCAAAAGTGTCACAAAGTCCCCTTGTGCACATACAAATACAGTCGTCCAAACTAGGGGAGCGTAGCACCAGGACACTAACTTGAAGGCTGACTTTAAAAAAAAGAATAAAAATAAATAAATAAAAAAACAGGCGAGTTTCCCCCCCCCTCAGCACATATTCAAAATATAAATTCCTTTAATGACCCTGTAATCATCCAGTTTCCACTTGAGTGAGGATGAATCGGTTTTAATAATAAGCTTCAACTGCCGGCAGATTTGGTACAAAGCTTTCCCAATGAACCAAATATTGCATATTAGAAAGTAATTTCTCTGAATGAGCGCAGACCGAGCCGCATAAATAATTTGAGGCCCGCGCTAACACGGGAAAAAAAATCTCGTTTACGTTCGCGATTCGGGACGACCTTTAACGTAGCGACCGTGACCTTGCTCCAAGCTGCAGAGGCGGACTGAGTAACACAGGCAGATGATAAATGGTGTATCCAGTGTGTGTTCTTAAATCCGATTTTGCCCCGCTCTACTCGCCTGTGGACCCCCTACAGCAGGGGTTCTCAAACTGGGGTCCGCGGCCCCCCGGGGGGGTCAGTGGCCGGAAGCCAGGGGGGTCCGCGAAAAATTATAGGCTACATTGTTCTGATATATATATATTTTTAAATTCACTAAATACATATCGTCATAAAATCATATTAAATATGAATGACAAACTCCTAGCCTATACAGGAGTGTGAAAAATATGAAATGATTTGTTCAATACGTAAATGAGGGGGACCATGGAGTCAAGGACAGAAGAATGGAGTCAGACGGGAGAACTGGAAGTGGGTGGAGCTTCCAGTAACCGCAGTCTTTCACTTGAACCAGCCGTTGTGTTTTTCTGTGAACAGCAAAGCCACCTGATTGGCTGAAACAAGTCAGCGATTGGCAGCTAATTGTACAGTGGCTCCACTCATTTTAGATGTCATGACACTGGAATTCTTCCATGATTAGCATACGGTGCAGGCAGGTAACATCCGTACTGACATCGTTTTTTTAGACAGGGATGTCCTTCGAAAAGAAAGACTTGCCGAAAAAGTGCAATGCCTCGCTGCTGTCGTGCTGTTCTCAAACCAGGGGGGGGCAATGCGCACCGGGGGCCGGATTTAATGAGACGTCTCATTGAGACTGGATGGTACTGATAATACATTGTGATGAGAATGCGAGTTTGATTGATCCTCCTTCGTCCTACTATCCCCCCTACCCCCCATCTCTCCCCCCCTCCCCCCCTCTGAGCCCTGAGATGAGCAGCGGAGCTCTCACATTTGGGCACTGTGACCTTTAAGGAAAATGCGATGGAATCTGCTCGTGAAAAAACCCATCTCGCGCACTGCTAATCAGCAAAGGATTATGGGATATATCAACCTGCTGCCACACACTCTGATTCAGTGAAGCGTTGCCTGGGTAAAATGAAGCCAGGTTCTGTTTTCTGTCACCATATGTAGCGCACCAGCGCAGTATAACGCTTAGGGAACTGGAGTAGCAACTGAAAGGATGCGGGTTCGAATCCCAGCTGAGGCACAGTATTAACTATAAAGCGCTTAGTGCAGGTTGTAGTGGCTGTAAAAAGCTCTATAATACAATAAAACGTGGCCCCGTTTACCGGTGCTGTCCTCGTAAACCACCGTCACGGCCCTCCACTGGTAGAACTGCACCACGTCCAGGATGGCCCGGCTGATGGAGGAGTGCTCGGGGTGCAGGTTGATGTAGAAGGTGTCCCGGTTGTCCACGGAGGGGTGCTTCCAGCGTGTCTGGATGTGCGGCACCTCCAGGGCGTTGCAGATGGACTGCACCGCGCTGACCGAGGAGCTGTGGGAGGGGCCAAAGACCGCCGCCACACCCAACGCCAGCTGGTCGCAGGCTGGGTGGGAGGGGCGGGACGGGGAGGGGCGGGGGTGGATGGGATTTAGCGATTTTATAGGTGCATTCTGCAGATATATTGTAAATTATTCATTATGAATTTTCTTATACATTGTCTTTATATTTCATGCTTTGGCAAAGATTTTTTTTTTCAAACATTCCAAAAAAACTTGAAACGAGTGTCTGATATGAGTGTCTCCCCTACATTTTTTATTCAAGGTCAACTTTCAACTTTTATTCACCAGGAAGTCACTCTGAGATTAAAACATTTTTTTACGAGGGAGAGCTGGCCCAGACTTAGGCCAGTAAAACGAGGAGCGTGTGTCATATTGGGACACTGGCTCAAAGCTGGTCTCCCGGCCAATTTATTTAGTAAAAATCTTGCTTTTCAAAAATACATTTTACCATTGTACCTGTACAATAGCTGCTTTTTTGGCAAGCACCTGGTAACATGTGGCACTACGCGATAAGTTTCAATACAAAACAGAGAGCCTCCTCGATGTTGCACTGTTCTGTTGTTCAGGTTCATTGTAGAATGTGAATAAAGAAGACAAAGCACAGATCTCACCCAAGAATAGGTCCGAGTAAAATGGGTCTATTGAAACACCCGAGGCTTCATTGAGAGCCGATCTTGTATGCCGAAGCACAAAATCCAGATTGCATAACAGTCCATACATAATTCAAAGCCATTACAAAGCTATTTTCTGGCACTAGTTGTTGCCACTGGGCGAACATAACAACTTGGTGAAAAGCGGGATAATGTATGCAGTCGGCTGATGGAATCACACAGAGGATATTTCCCCAGATGTGACGCTCACCTCTTCTCGAGGCTTCAAAGCTGTCAAAGACGTTTATTCTCTGGATGTCGTACGTCAGCGTGGTGTTGGGCATCAGGGTTTGTTCCGGTTGATGTTGGTGACGGCGAATTTGAAAGCGAGCTCTTCGACGCTCACGGGCTCGTTCTCCATGGTCTCGAAAATCCCTCCTGCGGAGAGGAACGGAGGGAGGGAAAGAGGAGGAAAAGTGACAGAGTGAAAGAGTTAAAAAAAAAAGAGTGCGGCGGTCAGTATATCATCAACCTTTCAGCAGATGTGGAAGGGCATCGGGGAGAACACGGGGAACTGTGGCAGATTGCCCTTTGCATAACAGAACACGCCAAAGCATAAGAAAGCTAATTAAGACAGAAAATTCAGTCTTTCATGTCACTCAAAAAGTCATTCTTATGAGTGATCCCCAGAATGATGAATGGGAGCAGTTTTCATTTTTTAAACATCCATGATACAAAAATGGTGATTATATATATATATTTTTAAATCCACAGGCACACTCATATTTAAAAATCTGTATGCATGCCTAACAGAAAACATTATGAGCAATATTTTCATGATAGATTGTAAATTAAACAAGAATCACCACAATCTGTCCGAGAGACATAAATATGCCTTGCATACATCCATTAGGAGTGCATTCATCTGCTATGCATACATAACAAACATGCATATACAAGAAGATTGATATTTTAAAGAGAACATACATCCACATGTTGTACACATACGTATGTGGAAATAGTGGCGCTTATTACCATGGTTACGAAAGGGAAAATGCTCTCTTATGTTCTTGTCTCGCTCCCGAAAAGGCAACTGCACTCCTCTAATTGGCTTCACACGTTACTAGAACTACCTGATACTTTATAATGAGAGACAATTAATTCCACAGAGAGTCAAAAGTCGACGTGTTTGGAGGGGGAACAGATCCTGTGCATTCAAAACTCTTCATTTTCTCCAACCTTGCCTTTATTTAAAACCAATTTTCACATCTCTGAATTGCATGCAACTTTTTCATCTAGTAGTATAATTAAACAGACCAAACAGTCCAACTGTGATTCAGACAGTCTGTGTTGATTGTACCTATAAATTCTTTGCTTTCAATGGCTTTAAGTGTATTTATCATACTCCATAGGGTACATAAACGCTGTTATACAAAATAAATACCATTACAACTACTAGCCTACTTTACATGATTAGCGCGTGGCCAGCATTCTGATCCAGACCCGCTCGCCCATTGAGTAACATCTTCGTTTCCACCAGGGATACCAATGTTCAGTCGTAACCAGGGGGACGATGGGCTTGCGAAAGACCCAGACAGTCTTCATACAGGACTGTGCTTTCTGCACACGGGTTTTGGGCGTAATAGGAGGGGGGAATTAAGATTATTACAGCACAATGCGCTCGAATGTTTCAATTGCCTCTGCGCAATGGGGTGATAAGGGATGCATTTTTCTCTGCCGCGGATGTCGACGAGTGTGGTAACAGAGATGAAGGAACGCGCCGTTTCCCCCGAGGACTGCGCGTGCTCGCTACAGAACAAAGGGGTTCTGCCGGTTATCGTCGCTCATTCACCAACCCGAGGTACCGGTCGGGAAATTAATCAGCCGCTCACACGCGAATCCACTCTGGAGCGCAATCAACGCTGCAGTCCTTTCTTAAAACTTCTTTCAAATTTTGGATTTTTTAAATGCCATTGTTCCATTTCCCAACGTTGTAATCTACCAAAAAAATGAATCATCATTGCCCTTTGTTAACGGAATAGTTCAACCCAAATCTTAAATCACCCTTCTTTTAATGGACGTTAGTGTTACTCTGGACATACATAATGGCAGTCTTCATTAAATCTCGCAGGGTTACTTAACGCTCATGTACAAAGCATCCATTTTGCTGCCAAAAGCCTATTCTTGTGTAATGGTGAAGTAATATAGAACACAAAGAACATACAGGCCTATCCCACACCCACCAAAAACAACTTTCCAGCCTCGTATTTGGTTATGGTGGGTGCCTTGTTAATGGGATTAAGTTCTGCCGAACTGGGTTGAAACACTACGAAACCGCATTTAATGGATTAGCGAGAACTGAAACAAATCTGCCGGTCTGAGATAGGCATGAAAACCAAATCAACACACGGACACACACATATCGAGGGATATTCAGTCTCAGGTTTCTTCGGCCTATGCAAAAGAAACGACGGTTGGCGTTTAAGATTAATAGGGAAACGGATAGCCTCGGTTTCCAGCGCGTTCCAGGGGACTACGGTAATGGGATTGAAAGCGCGGTTTGCAGAGATAGCGGTTCTGTGATATAGCATTTCACACGGGGCAGGAGGGAAGAAAAGTTAAGCCTGTGCCAAAGTGCCCTGCTGAGAGTATTACGCTGGAAATTTTCACTGCCCGTGAGGCAGTATGGGGGATAAAAACTTCCACAAACGGCGATAAAAAAAGAGCTGGTATGCAGCTGGTCAGAAATTAATCCGTTAAAATATTTATTTTTCTAAAGATTGCTTCTCGGTTGCTGGCTGGGTGGGCCAGGATTCATATGAGGGGGGTGGGACTGAGTCTCTCTCCAGTTCTCCATTGAGCCTGATCATATAATGATGATCCTTTACGCAATAACCCGGTTGGACAACTGGAGTGATTTTATTTAATTTTTTTTAAAACATGCATATATTAATAAATAAAAAAAACGTTTGATCGTTGTCTATGCTGAAGAAGTTCACAATGGCAACGATATGACAGCTTATGAGTTATGAAAGCCCAATAAAACTGGTCATTATGCTGAGTAGACACATGATTTAACGATGTATAAGGTCTTAAAACTGCTTCCATCACTGCAAGCTTGTTCTGATTAATTCAGCATGCACACACAATATGGTGAAATCATACCGCATTTTAACATTACATCATTTAGTGTATCAGGTCCCAGTGACAAAGTAATTAATCTCACAACGACCTTATGAGCAATGAATGAAAAATCAAGCGGTTTTGCAATTCTCCCAGGTTCATGCTCAGCATAGAGTTTCACCAACATGGAGGGAGTATCAACAGACCATAAAACACCCCCCTCAAAATGCAATGTGCCAGAGAATAGGCAGCGGCTGGAAAAGATAGCCCCCAGCAATGGTGAGCTTGGCTTGAAACGCACATTAATTTCCCCCCTCCCCCCCCCCTTAAACACAGTACAAAACGATGATATTAAATAGAAACAACTGCTCAGCAGCCCACAGGAATTTCACCGTATCATCTGAAGACAGTATATAACTGCAGGCAGCTGGAGGCCAGGCCAGGAGCAGGTCAGTTTTTATAAAGCCCCGTTGTGGAAATAACTAAGCCTTCCCTCAGTAGGACCAGTCAGAGCAATTTTCCCCAGAGCCTTTTGCGCATTGGCTGAGCAACAATGTAGTGAAATGGTTGGGGAACACTGGGCTCGCAAGTCCCGGGTTGCAGGTTCGATTCCCAAGTGGCTGCTGTACCCCTTGAGCAAGGCACTGACCTGACATACTTCCATAATCCTGTTGCGTAAATGGACTTTAAAATGGAAAATGGAGAAAAAATACTGTAGGCTGCTCTGGATATAGGCATCAGCAAAATGCCAAGAATGTTAATCTTGCCGTCCCCAGACAACTACAGGAGCTATCTGACGGCACTCCTGATGACCAAGCCACCTATCTGACTGGCTTTGGTGCCAGTTGTCGAGGCGCTGGGGTTTATACTGTACAAATTGGCACTGCACTGCTCCAATAGAGTCAGCTATTTCACATTCGCTAAACAGCGAACCCTCATCCCTGCTTGGTTTGACTGGACACTATCGGATGGATCACAGTTGTGACCTGGGTCAAATACATTTGTTTTGGATTCAAATACTTTTCTGTGCTCTGTTGATCTTGCCTGGCGTGACTGAGCCGGCCAATATGACCAGAAGGCGGGGGGGGGGTTGCACTTTTTGAGAGTGTTTCATTGGTTCCAATACAACAGACAAGGTCAGTAAAGTATTTAAATCCAAAACAAATACGCATTTGACCCAGGTCTGCTGCCCATGTACTGTACAAAACCTTGGCCGGCCAACATTATTAATGATTCAGAATCCGCTGTTTCTAGGCATAGGCACCCCCCCCCCCCCTCCCCATAATCAGAAAAAATCTAAGGGGGGGGCCTCCAAAGAAAATATTGCCAACGTTAAGAGTCACCCCTCATTGCGTGAAATCATTGCCTTCTTTAATGTGTAGGTCAATCTGTGCCGCTGACAAACTCAGCGCTACACTGGATCAGCTCAATTAGGTCTGAGGGCCACGCAGGCCGTTAACTCCGTCCCACCACCCGCCTGCCAACCCCCTGAACCGGGACACCCCTACAGCCACCGCTCCCCCTGACAAGCGCAGTCACAAACCCCTGAACTGGGACACCCCTACAGCCACCGCAGCCCCTGACAAGCGCAGTCATCGTGGAACTGCTCGTGAGATTGCAATAATAATTTTTTATTTTTATTTATTTATTTTTTTTTTAACAGGAACGAGAGTGAAAAATAAGTGGGTCAGGGAGATTCCTCTCAGGATATTCTTAGTCAATCTGACAGCATTGGAGTTGCAAGCCCAATCCCCCTGACCATTATGCAGCGCTGCCGTCTTAAACTGAGATGAGGAAAAATATATTAATAATCTGCATTTATTTGGGCAAGGTGTAAAGTGCTCTAGTGCACAGTTTCTTAAAACTATGGCTTGGGACCAAAAATGGGTCGCAGGATTGTGTGAGTCTGTAGTCCTCTAGGCTACAGACTCACACAACCAATTTTTCTAATTTGGGTCCTGATATTAAAAAAGTTTTTTTTTTTTCTAATTTGGGCCCTGATATTAAAAAGTACATAAGAAAAGTGATGACGGGAACAGGTTATTCAGCCCAGCTAGACTCGTCATTCTTTTTTTTTAAATCGGTGCAGGCAAGAAATAAGAAAAATCTGAACCAGTGCTCTAGTGCAAAAACTGAAATGTGGGGGGGGGGGGGGGGGGGGGGGGGTTATGCACAGACATTTGGAGGGGCAGGTGCTCAAGCCAAGAAAAAGCCTCCCCCCTTCTGAATGATTGGGTGGCCCAGAGCTGGCAGCCGAAATAGAACCCTCTGAAGCTTAGCATCCTTTTTCCCTTTGAAAAAAAAAATAGGATTTTTCTTCCAGCGACGCCCATGAGTCCAAACCAGACAACCGGCGTAATGAAATGACAGGTATCCGAACAGAAGCTCTTTCAAAGAGCGATGAAGCGAGCGTCTCTGCGAGTCTCCTAACCACTACGGAGGGGAAGAAATGGAACGCCGTCTTCTCTCAGCCATCCATCCCCCCGCTCTCAAATTCAAATTTGAACAAAAAAAAAAACTGTTGTTGACAAAGCATTTGCACGTGCAATGTAAGTGTAACTAAGTACAAAATCATCCCCCAAATAAATGTAATGTAAGTGCATAGAACACATACAGTAATGCTGTCCATAAACATAAATAAAGTCACATATAGACATTTTCATTTTGGGAATTTAGTAAATGCGTTTATTCGCCACGGCTTAGCGTATATAACAAGCCTGGAAGAGCAGGACAATAAAAACAGGCAAGTAAATAAAACAATGCATGTGAGTGCTGAAAGAAATTTAATAACGTCAATTCATAAAAATATTTATTCATATATATATCCGTTTTAAAAGGGGCTAAAACGCTCTCTAATCAACATGTCGGCAGTTGCACCAATGCCATAGCGCCTGAGTCAGTTAGGCAGCAAATCTCCATCTGCGCTCCCCCACTCGGCACGTGAATAGCCAGCGCTACATGCAATATTTAAAAGACCAGCATGGAAAAGAGTCGATATAAAAGATCGTTAGGGTTACCGCGCGCATACGAGCAGGTGATACGTCTAGAGAATTGACACTTTAGACATGATGGCAGCGACGCTGATTTGATTTCGGTCCGGTTTTTCAGCTTCATCTGTGACAGAGAAACTGCCACTGCTGTTTTATTCCCCCATTAGTGTTAGCGAGAGGTACCGGCGACCTCTCTCTGGAACACTTAAACAGTAAAAAAAAAAAATAATAAATAAATAAATAAATAAATAAATAAAGGAGTTTGCGAAGGTTCCGTCTCTGCGTCATCGGGAAGGACGCCGAAACCACTCTTTGCGCGCTGTAATATAACAGCCGTATGCAGACGCCGCATTTCGCATTAACCCTAACATTAGCCTAGCACTTTGCCAATTAGAGGATTTATCGGCGTATATAAACGGCTCGTTAAGGCCTTTTATTCTGCCGTCCCCGGTTCAGAGAAGCTGATCTCAGCAGCTTCGCGCAGCACTTACGCTGTTTTATTACCAATACGGACGGGCCAGGAAATAAACACGCCTCATGCACTATTGACATTTATTTGTATGCATTTCTTGCCTCTCTCAGCTTTTCTCTGAACTGACTCTAATAAGCTCAAAATACGCTTGTACTGAGTGGGCTCCCATGCAATGTCACTGACTCACTGGTCTGAACCAATCAGTATGCTTTGTTATGTAGAGGAGGCTGTCCAAACCTGTTTCTGGGGTATCTACCATCCTGTAGGTTTTCACTCCAATCCGAACAAAGCACACTTCATTCAACAGCTAGAGATCTTGTCAAGCTGCTAATCAGTAGAATCAAGTGTGCCAAATGAGGGTTCAAATAAAGACTGACAGGAGAGTAGATCTTCAGGAAGAGGGTTGAGAAGAGGAAACCCTGCTGTAGAGCAATACTTGACTTGATTGACAGACCATCTAAGCTCCGCCCATCTTTGGTTCATGAAACCTCTTCTGTTGCCAAATTTTGTTCTCCCTCATCTTTGGTTGTTGTAAAGACCGGTTAGCATCTCTGGAATCAAACAACTGACTCCCAGGCAGAACATGAACATTCTCGCCGAGTTTCTCCGACGTTGCCGCAACGTTGCGGCCGAACACAAGTGGGACAACACCCCCGGAATCGGCGCAGTGCTAACCGGCCAATGAGAGGAACTCCCGCCAACCGCCAAGAGGCCCCCTGGGAAATTTTCACAGTCGTCTCATTAAACCGCTTAAGCATCGACTTCTCTCGACTCAGGGAGATTTGCGAGACTAAGGCTAGGACTGGACTGGCTCACGAAAGCCGGCAGCCTGTTTGATATGTTGAAACGGAGCCCCAGCCAGTGGCAAGGTTTTCGACCGCATTGGAAATTCACCGCCGCCCGCCGTCTGGTGTTTTTAGCGAATATCAATGCTACGTTAATGTATACTCGGGGAATCGGTAGGGCTGGCCGTGCTGGAATACTGCAGGCACCAGGCGAAACGTTCGGGTTTCGGGGCAGGGGCAGGGGCAGGGGCTTCAGTCAGATGGGGCCTTAGGCCATTGCCTATGTCTATATCCAGCTCTGGGCACCAGTGTTGTGTAGTGGTTTGGGTACCAGCCTTGGAAATCAAAAAGTTGTGGCTTTCGATTCAATACCTATATATGTGTGATATCAGAACGCAGCAATGATTTGTGTATTTTCACATATATTATGGGGTGTTGCAATATCTTGATAATTTGTTTTATCTCAGTATAGATTTTGGGATCTGCCATTTTCCTAGGGGGGACCACTGTCACTGGCTTTGTTAAAGTTAGGAAGCACACAAGCCCCAACCTATCCACTCACAATGAGCACAACTAGAAAATCTGCCCCGAGTTTTTGCAGCCAAACCTTCCGTACAGTACATAGGTACTCTCTATATCAGGGGTGTCAAATGTTATCCAAAAGGGCCAGTGTGGGTGCAGGTTTTTGTTTTAGCCCAGCACTAAGACACCTGGCTCCACTTAATTTTAAAGTCTTGATTGAAGACTTTGATTAGGTAATTAGCTGAATGGGGGGGGGGGGGGGGTCTTAGCGTTGGGTTAAACCAATAACCTGCACCCATGCCAGCCATTTTCGGATAAGATCAGACACCATCCAGCTCTACTGTATATTTTTCACAGGGCAGGAAAAATGCGAGAGACGCACACACACACACACACGCACACACACACACACACACACACGCGCCATGCGGGCGAATTCACAGGCTGCGGCACGGCGTTGGCGCTACCGCGCGGCGCTGATGAAACGGCGTACGGGTCATTGAGCGCGCGCGACACGGGGGCTGTCCTCCGGAGAGCAGAGGATGGCGGAGAGAGAGAGAGAGAGAGAGAGAGAGAGAGAGAGATTCTCCGACCGCGGCACGGACGCAGCGTAGTGTAAAAATGCCACCCCATTTCCATTTAGATCTGTCTGCGGGGAGCTCCTGTGGCTCCCCCCCCCCCCAACAACAGAAAGAACAGTAGTCTTCTCCGGGCTGAGATACAGGGGGTGGGAGGGGGGGCACGTATTAGTATTGGTTGGACGGATCAATCTTTTTGAGATCATGTCATGTTTTAATGGCTGCAGGATTGTACGAAAGCAGTCTAGCTGGTTGGGGGGGGGGGGGGGGGGGGGGGGGGGGGTTATGGAACTGTTGGAGGAGGTGCTAAACCTCCCTCTTTCACACAAAGGGAAAAACATAAACACAATTTTTTTTTTCGGTTTTCAGCAAAACACTATAATAAAAATTTTTTTAAAGATCACCTTCCTTATTCCAGGAAAAATAAAAAATTAAGGTACCGAATCGCTTATTTGAGTTGCAAAGAAGCTATGTGCCTTTACATTTGTGTTTTCCTGTGGAATTCCCCTGCTGGTACACATCTGTTCATATTTCCTGTGCACTGCAAAAACTGATTTGAGAAAACACATCGAATGGTGCCCTGTGCCTCCCCCCCCCCCCCCCCCACCCCTGACCCCTGACCCCCGCGAAACTACACATCCGTGTGACCCAGTCTTACAGGGGAGACCCTGGGTGCCACTGGAGGTACCCACAGGCTCTAATGAGCCCAATCTCAAAGATCATGTGCTGTGCCTGACCAGCCCACGGCCCCTTCCATCTGATTGGTTCTGAGGCGGCCAATCACATGGCACGGACATTACAGCCAGGACAGTGGCATGTGATTGTAATTCTCTCACACTCTCAGAGGCAATGGGAGAGAAATGAGAGAATTCTCTCTCCCTCTCTTGCTTTCTCTCCCTCTCGAAGGCAATGGGGAAAGAGATCTCTGTCTCTCTGTTTCTGTTTCTCTCTCTCTCACTCTCTCTCTCTCTCTCGAAGGCAATGGGAGAAGAAATCTCTCTCTTTCTCTCACTGTCTCTTTGAAGGCTATGGAGGGTGAGATCTCTCTCTCCCTCTCTCTTTCTCTCGAAGGCAATGGGGAAAGACATCTCTCTTTCTCTGTCTCTTTGTTTCTGTTTCTCGCACTCGCTCTCACTCTCTCTCTCAAAGGCAGTGGGGGGGGGGAAGAAATCTCTCTCACTCTCTTTCTTTCTCACTGTCTCTTCGAAGGCGATGGGGAAGAGTTCTCTGTCTCTCTCTCTCTCTCCCTTGCTCTCTCTCTCTCTCTCTCTCAGGGAAGGGAGGAGGGGAGACCCTGGGGAGGGATCGATAGCCATTAACTGGCAGATGATCCGGAGTAAAGTAAGGACAGTCTGGACTCGTTAAAGCCAGAGCAATTAAAAGCAGGAAGTGCAGGGGGGGATTACCCTTGGACCAGGAGAGGAGCAGCGATGGCGGTTGCCGCTGATCTGGGAACTCTAATGACCTCGTTAACACGGCCTCATTACTGGAGCGAGGAGCAGCTTCTCCGCTGGGGAGTATGAGTGACAGACACTGGCCAGATCAGCAAAGGGCGGGGAGGGAAGGGGGGGGGATCGTTTCGGGAAGTGTGATACACTGTACAGTACACCTACTCGCCATATTCCACCACCTCCCTGTGTGTCATAGTGTATGGCCGTGTCTGACGTCCAAACTGCTGATTTTATGTGACTGGACAGAAATGGTTACGCCCTGAAAAGTGCACCGCCCTTCGCCAAGCACATAGGGGAGGGGTACACTTCCTGCCACACAGGAAGTTGACGCGAGGGGTGTGTCCCCACCAACCCCAAACACGGCGCATGTCAGGCATGCCATCCAAACACTGGCAGGTGTTCTCACACAGGTCTAACAGCCCTCGACAGAGAAAGAGGCAACCCCACCTCATTACACTGCATTACTGGACTCTTATCCACAGAGAACTACACAAACTTCTTTGCATAAATAAAAATAGCATCCGTTTATATGGCTGTGTAAATGTTTACTGAAGCACTTCAGGTTAAGTATCTTGCTCAATGGTGCAACAGCAGGGTCCTTCCTGGGAATCAAACCTGCAACCTTTAGGTTATAAGCCCAGTTCATATCATGCTACACTCCCTACACCTCCAAAGCCACCGATTCCAATGACCCAAATTGGACAACAAGGAATGTGCCGAGTGCCTCAGTTTGAATCTGCTCTGGGTGAGGTTGCAGGAAGCTTTGGTCGTGTTTCTTTTTTCTTGACGGAATCATTTGGATCCCTTTATAAAACAAGCCCACAGGGCAGGCTGACCACTTTTCACCATCCTGTATAAGAGTGCAGAGGGATTCATTCTGAGGGACAGTACACCGCCTTTCATGTACTTTTAAAATTACACCCATATCTTCAAACAGGAAATACGCAGCCCGGGCCATTTCTCAGCTAATAAACTGTAATTGGTATTGCCGGACAAAAACTCCCAAATGAATGACCGTAGACTAGAAATAATCTATATTTCTCAATACCAAGTATTTTTTTTATTGTGTATGTTTAGAGATACAGTAACTGTTATGCTTTCAAGAAAATGTGTTTTTCAGGTTAATAAACTGCCTGGTAATAAACAGAGAGTTCGGAGGACAAAAACTCCCAAATGAATTACAAGAAGCCCGAATCTATATTTCTCAATATAAATTCTAATTTCTCAAAAAAAAAAAAAAAAAAAAAAATGCTTTAAGACACAGCATTTCCAGTAAGTTGAGACCATAAACTTAACTGTGTTTGTGGACCTTCCATCATCGGATGAGGCCGGAGTGCTTACCCTGCCGGTTTTGTCGTGGTTTTCGCCTCTCCCACAGGGCCTGTAAACATCTCTGCTCACTCTTATGTGAAATGGAACCCGGCCCAAAAGCATAAAAGGGGCGAGCTTTGCCTCCCAACGCCACTAAAGCACCCTCAACCAAAAACTTGACGGCCCCCTAAACCACCGGAAGTGAACTTGGAGTGAACGTCCATTCCGAATGGACACACCATTTGAGACCACCAGCGCACAGGTTTAGAAAATTTTACGTAAAAAAAACAAAATTTCATTAGTTTCTATTTATAAATCGGAAAAAAGGGAAGTATACATCTCTATCTTTGGGCTTTTCTTCTCTTTAACTCCTCTTTACACCTGGGTCACGGTGTGCAGATGATCCGGTTGGATCAGCGTTGGGCGCCCAGCTCCACAGACAAACCTATCTGCCCCATTTGTCAGAAGGCGGAAGCCAGTAGTTAAAGTATTCATCCGTAAACATTCGATCTGCCACCAACTCCTCTGGAGAATCCACGTCTTCCAACAAAAAAAACCCCCAAACATCTGAACCCTGTTTCCACAGAATCATCCCCCCATTCAGCACAAGCATCTTTCAGACAAGATGGCAAATTCGATGGCATTTGTTACATTGTATTATAAGAGGGAAAAATGTGGTGGTGGTGGTGGTGGTGGTGGGGGGGGGGGGGCATTGTCTTTAAAAAGGGAATTCAGAAATTTGAGTTTCCAAATGGAGTTGGAGAGCAGTGTAACTCTAAAGGGGGAAAGTAATTGAACGGTGCACTTACACGAGCAATTTTGGGAACATCACTAAAATTAGAAAGCCTCGCGAAGTGCGAGAAATTTTTGGAAAGTTTAACAGCATTAGCGGCATATGAGGACACGTAAGCTTTTGCGAAGGCTCCACTCATTTTACCGTCGTACCATCCTCCCGACGTCGTTAGCGAGGAGAGCAAGAGAGACCAGCAGCGCGGTCGCCGATTTAACATTTCTGACAGATACACGCTCTCCCCAGAGCAAAACACACATACGCGATCGGTTCACAATCCGGCTTTGAAGCGGCACCGTTCTTTTGATGTGGAAAAGTTTGTCGTTCTGGTTTAGCTTTGAACAGAGTTTTTTTTTATCGCCTGACTCCGGCAGGCCAACAGTACATTATGCTGTATTACATTGTATTACGCTTATTCAGCAGATGTTCATATCGATACGGACAAGTTAGGAGAAACATACGTGCTTTCATCAATAACATCACTATTGCAAGTGAACTACGCCAACCAAGAAACAAAGTACAAACCACAAATCCATACATTCCACACCTATAGCAAGCCCTTAGAAGAGGAACGCAATAGCTAAAACCATAAAAATAACATACTGTGAATTAGTGCAAAGGTTGGGAGGGCTAGGATGGGAAGAGAAGGGAATCAGGATGTCTGAAGAGGTGGATTGCTGGAAGGGAGCCAGTTATTCTGCTGCCCTGGTCATTTTGGGAAGCTGTGAGACTAGTTGACAGGCATCAAACATATTTTAATATTTGATGAGCCTTTTCAATAATAAAATGTGTTTTTTAAATGTGCATGCTCCATCTGTCACAGCATTTCTAAAGGTAACAAGAGCAGGTTAAAACCTAGTATGTGGCTGGACCTAACACACGTGATCCGGCCGACCAATAGTGTGATTTCATCACTCAGTCAGTCAGTCACAGACATTCGCATCTGTAGGGTTGGCCCCGCTGTGGCGGTCCAGCCAAAAACATTTCAGAAACCACTTGCAAAGAAAGGACACCTAACTAAAGAAAGGACAAACATATCTTAAAAGATAATTATATACAAATACACATTACAGACACCATTCAGTGTCATTTAGCTAAGGGACAATCAGCCTTGTTATACGATTTCAGTTATATTAGGTGGGTCTGAAGTTCTCAAACACTACGTTAGGTAAGGGGGTCCGCAACCCTGGTCTTGTACAGTCACGGGGTCCAAAGGCCTTTTCTTTCCCCTCAGAATCAGCGAGTTATTCAGACGCAAGGACCCAGGTGAGTGGAGTCGAAGGGACAATTTATAGTTTTCATTTGCTCAACCAAGTGCTGAGTAACAATGGAAACCAGCAGAACCGGTGGCTCTCCAGGGCAACAGACCTGGTGCTTTATGTGAAGGTTCTCTGCAACAGTCATCAAACCAGAAACCAATACTGTTAAATCACGGGTGTCAAATCAACTCCAGTGCCTGTGGCCCCCAAAACATTCCCGGCAATCGCACGATTGGTCAGAATCGGACGCAAGTGTGAGCCTAACAGTAGCTTGGGTTAAGGCGTCAAAGCTCTCTAAATATCCGAAAGTTTAAATAAATTACCGGACGGCAGCCATTCTGGAAAAGGTGCTTATTAAAGGAGGCATCCACCATAGGAACAAAACGAAACATTTTTTTGGGTAAGAATAACGTATGAGACTTTGAAAAAGATAAGCCTTTACTCCAATCCCGAAGTCATCCATGATTCCTCTAAAGGCTATGACCAATCGTGGCAGGGAAGATTCAGGGAGGATGAAAGCAGGTGCAAAAAAAAAAAAAAATTATAACACTGTAAATCTACCGTTTATGTAGATATTTGCAGTTTTCTTTCAATGAACGGCAAACAAGGTGCAAGGACTCTTTAGCCAATCAGTGGCTTAAATGAATCACTGTCACTGAAACATACTGAAAACCAGCAGACACCGTGGCACACCAGACTGAATTCTGACACCCCAGATTTAACACTCCAGGGCATGGACATCCTGACCTGCTGGTTTTCAGTCCACATGCCTTGCCCTCAAGGTCTTAATTGGCCACTGAGTGACAGGAAACCACAAATCCCAGCAGGCACTGCGGCCCTCCAGGACTGTAGTTAGACGTCCCTGTGTTCAATGAATCCTGGGTGTGTCCCAAAAATTTTAAAAAATTCATCCAACTTTCCACTACCACCTCCTCTCCTTTGTGTCCCTGAAACAGATTTGTGTCCTCTCTCCCTCCAGTGTCCCAATATTGGAGGAGACAAGCGAAGGACACAGAATTGTACTGATGACCTGTGTAACTTTTGCTTGATCAGGGGTTCCCAACTCTGGTACTGGAGAACCCCCAAGAATGCTGGCTTTCTCAAAAATGAAATGCAATTTCTGAAGTAGAAAGAGCTGTTAATTGTTTTTAATTGGAAATTTAAAAGCCTAATGAGGGATGGTTTAATATCCCATTATGTGAGAAATGCATATAGAATTAATATTCCATACGAATTAATGGACTTTTAATCAGACAGATAAGTTCTCCAAGACCTAATGCTTTAATTTCCTGTCAAGTGAAAGACGTTACATTTTGTACTCCCTAATTGATGGACCCAAAGCTGAAATCAGTGAACTTTCAAGTGCTGAACGCGCAGACAACTGCTCATTGGTGCTCTGTAAACACACATGGCATCAGCAGGATTTTTTTTTTTAAGAAAACAGCTTAAGACTCATAGTGGATTCACTTTACAGGTGGTCTGTAAACACACATGGCATCCGCAATGATTTTATATAAGGCTTAACCTTAATGACATAAAAAAGCGAAACGTTTTGGAGTATGCCGGGGGTTTAAGAATGAAGTAAGAAGAACACAACACACTGTTTCACATTAAATGTGTATCAAACGTTTGCGGTTTTCTCGTTTATTTCGTGTTTTCATGACAGCACTGCCGGCAGCCTACTGAGTAACAATAAGACAGCACCACTTCACCAGAGTATTGGAGCAGTTCCCCAACGGTTATTTCGAAAAACGGATAGGCTATAACTTGAACGCAATCAATCAATCAATCAATTAGTTAACAATACAAAGCGATTAATATAGACCTCAAAACACCACAGTACTTATAACAAAAACACAGCGCCGCAACAACAACTCCAAGAGATGTGGGCTACAGTTGTACTGTATTTTCAATGCTTGGTTGCAAAATTCTACTATTACGCAACAGTTCTCTGTAAATGAATTCCTTCATCCAAGATATAAACTAGAAGGGAAAAAAGACAGACGAAAAGACTCTTAGCTGTGACAAGATTCTTAGTCTTAACCGTGATAATGAGGTAGAAAACTTAACTAACAAGTGTATCCGTGAGATATTTAACTAATCTAACAAGGTAAACAATGTACAAGGTGTACTATCGCACCCACTTCTGAAATTTCCGGATCATGGCCATAGAGGTCCATAAGCGGTGAAGTAATACAGATTCCATGCATGCTCGTGCATCTTTGAAATGAGTTACCTTATATGTCAACAAGCAAAAGCATAACACCACAAACCTTTAAACCATGTCCAACTTACCAATTCTAAGGACTTGCTGCGAACTCAGACACACCTCTGTCATGAAGTAGAGCAAACATAACTGCAGTCCCTTCCTCCTCTCCGTGGATCTGGAGTCAAACTTAACGTTGATCTCCATATTCTTTAATTCACGCCAGTCCTTGTATCCGAACGAGAAATAAATTGGCATCCAACTTCCATCACTGTCTTTATCTCGGCTTTCTGGAGAGGGTTAAAAAAAACGTTCTCTTGCTCAAAACGAGCCCCTGCTTCCCGTCCTAACCCATCACTCTTGGTAGGAACAAGGGCACCGCTTTCCTATTCAAAACGTCTTCCCATCGAATGCATCGCTCTCTTTATTGGTCTCGGCACATAATGTCTGCAAGAGAACTGTAGAAAAGGACCACGAGCGTCCCGCTCCCTGCGCGAGCTCAGTGTGTGGGGCACTGTCACACGAGCTACCACTTCCACGCTCACGGGGGAGGATTAACTTCGGATCTGGCAAATTTCGCCCTCGACGTCGTCTCTGATCTGGAACATCGAGAAATGATTAATTCTTCGCTCGCGTCCTGATGAAAATGCAAATCTAATCTCCATAACAGCCGGGTGAAGCTCCCACAAGATTAAGCAGGCAACCCCATAACTACACTACCACACACGGATTTTTAAAGAAGAAAAAAAAAAAGAAGAAAAGAAAATCAGTTTATGCAGTGTAGCCTACATTCAGAACGGATGCATTGTGTAATCTAATAGGTCAATCTATATTCAATGTAGGCTACTTTCGGAACATACAATTTTAAGCGAAGATCCATAAGATCTGGAAGGACACATTAGAAGACAGCGAGTGAATTCTCAATGGTCATTTTATTCAATGTGAAAACATACTACACACTAGAACAAAGATGCCATCAAATGTATAGGCAGTTTATGTATTATGTATTTGTTTATTTATTGGTTTGTTTGTTCACATAGAGCATGGCTGTCCAGTGACAGAAAATATGTTATGCTTAACGACACATTGCCATTTAAATGTGGTCGGTTTAACATACTAAACTTCATTAGCATGTCATTAGGGTGAAATTCCGTAAAAACTGAGTTCAGGGTCTATCTGTAGGAACAAAACGGTCTTTAACTGGACGCGTTTCTCTGTCACTATCGGCAAGTGATATGGTGCTCCGCTTTCCTCCTCAGGTCAACGAATAAAGAGAAGATAATGAAAAAGCTATTTGGAGCGATATGATTTAATAATTATTCATTAGCCAGTTCAAAAGGGACTCAGCGGCCAACGGAGGGCGAGTCCCGAAGTATTCCAAAGGACGAGGTCGCCGTTAAGTGCACTTCGCAAGTAAGCCACATCCGCAACTCGATACGTGTTCTTTATCGCCATCCGGTGGAATAAAATTCAGTAGGCCTGTCCGACAATAGCTGAATTTTGTGTGTTGTTACAGTCTATTGTATTGCATCCAACCGTAGCCTGTAATCCATGCCGACTGAACCGTTGACCTATAAAATAAAACTGGCTAGAGCGAACTAGAGTCAGCAATTTAGTCGCACGTTTTGAAAGGTAGACTTTGTGCTCCATCTGCTGGACATAGGTGGTTATTGCAATGTACCACATATACTGATTTTCCCACTCAATTATATTGTACACAAATAAATAAGTACTATGATATTAAGCTTATTTTAATTAGTTGGGTTTTCGTTGTTTTTATTTTTATTTTATTTTTTTTTAATCCGGATAGCAATAGATTTGTTATACAGCCCACTACAGGCCAATTTTTGGCTTTGGCCATTTGGAGTCCATGTTTCTTATACAAGTAATTTGGATTTACATTTTAAGCAATCAGACGGGGTATGTCTGTTTCGTGAGCTGCCAATCAGAAGTTAACTTGAAGCAAGTATCCAATCAGAACAGCCAGACCACGTCTGACCTTCAGCTCTCTTGTTTATTTAGAAATTAAATACTTTAAAGTCAATAGGAAAGTATTATATTCCTGTTCATAAATTATATAGAAGAAAATATACACATTTATATTGTGCTAACTGAAAAATTGTCAGACTGTGACCTATCTGCTGCTGTCACTCTGGGAAAAAAGATATTTAAACATTGGGGATGTTATAGGAGGTAATGTATTTTGAAAATGAAATTACAGAAGTCCACACACATTAAGAAAACAATTTATTTTTTATATAATATTAATACACAGTTCTATGTACCTACACAGGTTTAAAAAGTAAATCTTGGTAGCACAACGGGTAGTTCTATAAAGGTTTTCTCTCCTCTGTTCAACACAGACAGTCCTTCTAAAGGGATCGTTCACACCAGAGTTTGATTGCATGTCACAACCAGAGGGATTTGTCTTCATTAAAAAATATATTTGTCTGCTGTGGCAAGCCTAAAATTTCATGTACAAACATGGCATTTTTTTTTTTTTTTTTTAGAAAAAATGAACAAAAAATATTTAATTCTGACTAATTGGTGGTAATGGGTGTATTACGCATCTTGTAATATATATTAAAAAAAAAAACACAGGCAGCACCATTTGACATTTGGGTTATGACGTTAAGTGCCATTTCAATAGATGGAAAAATCTGCGTCAATCGGTTCGCACAGTCCAAGTTTTTGCATAAACATAAGTGTCAAGCAGACGCATTAAAAAAAAAAAAAGTAGTACAGCATCTGGAATAGGCCATATGCATCGAAAGACGGTAGACCTATTAAACAACTAATTAAATAATCCACTGTGAGAAACAAAAACTGACTGTGACGCGATTTTCAGTGTTTGTATACTTGCAATTTGAGTTTCTCAATGATTTTGTAACTCTGAAAGTTCAAGTAAAACAGGACTGAATTTTTTTGTTTTGTTTGTTTAATCCCTTCCCTTAATGTGAAGACGGGTGGTGGTTAATACTGGAAAGTGGAACGTCGTGTAAACAACTCGGTGGAATGTGACGTAAACGGAACAGAAAAGGCGCAGTAACTGCCGCTAATCCCGCCTTGAGGCAAAAAAAAAAAAAAAAAAAAAAAAACTAGATACGGAAATTTATGGCTATTAATGGTCTGTAAAAAAAAAAAAACAACAACAACAACTATGTGCTCCAACAGTAGGTGTGTGCGCAACTTTAAGACTGTACAAGCGCAGGTAAACCTTACAAGATTAATTAACACAGCTGTCTTTTTCACAGAGAGCCCCCTACAGGACAGAATAAATAACGCAGCCCTTGAGCATGACACAGAAATCGTCTCTCCACCATCCGAAAGAGGTAAGAATACCCACATTCCGAAAATGTAAAAATATAAAATTTGCGGGGAGGGGGTTGGCGGGTGGGGAGGGGTGGTTGCTGCGGGGGAGAACAAATTGCAGTCCAGGATACGTAGCTGCCTGAGTTCATGTGCAAAGCTTGCCCAGCCGAACGCGTGATTGGATGACGTGATTGTATGAGGAGGTCGCTCTTTCAGAGCCTCATATTGGTGCATGAGCAGGTGGGGTGATGGTGGTGAGGGGACGGAGAGGGGGTAGGGGGTGGGTTTTGTATTGCTCCGAGGTGAATGGAGATGATGTAATGGTTTACAGTGCTTGAGCTCTGAGTCTCTCCTTGCTCCATCCGAACAGAGCAGAGTGCATTTTGCTCCAAAGCGTTTTTCGCTTCGGAAAGGAACGCGATTGCCAAAGCATCATGGGAGATTTGGGGGCCGAGGGTGGGGGGGGGGGGGGGGAGGGGGGGTCGGGGTGTCCCGTGACACGACGCGAGTCTCTCGCGTGTGAAGCTCGTCAGGAGGTTCGCTAAACGAGGCGCGCGGTGTCCGTCAGCTTCGCGGCACCCCCCCCCGCGTTTCAGAAGACGTCTTCGCCGCGGGAGACCGCGAAATCGTCCCGCCGCACCCAAATGACCTCCCCGTCCGCCACCACCGCCCCTTCCACGGCGCACTGCTTCCGCAGGTGGGACAGCTTGGGGGCGTGGCCGTGTCCCCGGGCCCCGCCCCCTTCGCCCTCCCGCCCCGCCTCCAGGGACAGGGCCCCCACGGGGGCCTCCAGCCCGGGCTCGGCCGAGGAGCTCCGCAAGGACTCGCAGTACTCGTCGTCGTCGCTGAGGATGTCCGTCTCCTTGACGTCGTCCTGGTCGTCGTAGCGACCCAGGTCGAACTGCTCCTCCACCCAGCGGTCCGTGTCCCCGCCGGGCGTGGCGGCGTGCTGCCGGGGAGGGGGCGGGGACCGGGGCGGGGGCGTGGCCAGCCGCGGGGGCGTGTCCCTGGCGGGGCTGCCGTCGAAGACGATGTCGGTGTCGATGGTGAAGCGGTTACGCACCAGTGTTTTCCGGCCCAGGGTCCGAGAGGGCGGGGTGGTGGCTGGATGAGGGGGGAAAGAGAAGGGTTCAGAACAACGGTCTTAAAACCGGCTAACTTTCCTCCCCAATACACACACACACACACACACACACACACACACACACACATGCACGCACACACCTCAAACCTCCAATAAATCATTGAATCATTGAGCGAGTGAATCAGTCAGTGAGTGAGCGAATGACCCAGTGAGTGAGTGAATCGCTGAGTGAGTGAGTGCATTGCTGAGTGAATGAGTGACTGAATCGGTGGTGAGTGAGTGAGTGAGTGAATCGTTGAGTGAATTGGTGAATCGTGAGTGAGTCAGTGAGTAAGTCAATCGCTGAGTGAGTCAGTGAGCGAGTGAATCGCTGAGTGAATCGGTCATTGAGTGAGTCACCTGCTCTGTTCATGTTGGGCCTGGCTCCCTTCAGGGCGCAGAGCCTCTTGCCCCCGAAGGGGACGTACTGCTGGTTCGGGGGCAGACTGTCGGTCTTGAGGAGCTGCCTGCGCTGTTTGTCTCTCAGGATGGAGTGCACGGACCGCAGGAAGTCCTTCTTACTCTCCGGGGAACTGGGGGAGAGAAGGGGCGGGGCCTGAGTCTCTCTTCGGCTTCAGACCACACATTATCCCACAGTAATTACACAGCCCTGGTGGAAATTCCAGCTTGGGCTCCAAAAAGGTTTGAAGCTGGTTTGGAGATGGTCAAGCATGGCAACAAGATGGCTGAGATAGCCAATCGCGCGGTCAAAAAGTGCGGTCGGTTGAAAAGTAAAGGGTTAAAAATGCGGCCCTGGCTCACCTGCAGCACAGGTGGAACGTCCTCTCGGGCCGCCCCTCCGACTCGGACCTGACGTGAACGAGCTCGCACATGGCCGTGCCTTCCGAATCTGTGGGGGGGCGGAGACAAAGTGGCACGTGTTACACAACCCCCACCTCACACACTTTAAGGACAAAAGAACATCGCAATTCTAGGGCGCTTATAATTATAAGGCGACTGCTGAGTCTATCGGGAACCTGTTTTACTATGTACCGATGGCGACCAACCCTGATCCTGGAGATCTACAGTCCTGTCTGTTTTCATTTCAACCCTAATTTGGCACACTTGAGTCTACTAATTAGCAGCTCAATGCAAATCTGTAGCAGTTGGATGAGACCTGCTTTGTTTGAGTGTTCATTGAAACATCACACACCACTCACAGCCAAAAATCAATTTCTGCTCCTTTCAGGGTTACAGGTTATTTGTTCATTCGGGGTTACACATTATCTGTTCGTTTTTGGGATTGCATAAAAATAACACGAATCCCTCCTCCAACTGTTAAACTGGAGGAGCGCTTTTCGAAACGACCCAGAACATCGGAGGAGTTCACATTCCGGCTTTTTGAAAGCAGCTGTTAGGAGCAGCGATGGTGAAGGACGTTCAGCGAGCAGATGCGTAGAGATCCAGTCTCCCATGATCCCCTCTGGCCATAAAAGGAAGCAGTGGAGTGTAACCCAGCAGGTCTGGGGCGAGGTCATGACCCCTCCCCCCGAGAGGGGGGGGATGGTTCATAAACCAGAAAAGTTCCTAAACTCCTCCGATGACCCAAGAAGCACCCTCCACCCCCCTCCCCCCAACACGACCGTACGGGAATGTCCCTTCCCCGTGAGCCAAGTGTCCTTAAATACTCTGTGCTCCAGAGGGAAATGAAGCGAGTGTCACTTCTGCACCCGTTCCTCCAGTCCTGTGCTGACACCACCTGACGCACCACTTCAGAGCTGCAGAATTAGCCTGGTCGCTAAACGCTGTTCAGTTGGTCGCCATCAAAATACTTAAATGTGCTTTTTATAGAAAAGAACATATGGACAACAATGAATAAAGACGTAGACAAGAAAGAGAGAGACCAGAGGTGGAAAATTCAGGTCCAGAAAGTAAAAGTCCTCCCCAGTATTTTGTTTCAATCACCTGGATTTGCTAATTAGCACAATTCCTCAGCCAGGAATTAGAACTAATTAAATCAACTGGCTGAGTTTATGGGTGGAAGAAACACACGGCAGGACTTTCGCTTTCTGACCCCTGGACTTTAACACACCTCTGAGAGAGACAGAGAGGTAATTTAAGGTGTACCCGTACTTCCTAGAGTGCGGACTTGCAGGGCGTTGGTGGGGATCATGTGACGGAACCGGAAGGGGTCCCTCTCCTCGACCACTGACGCCCGGTGCGAGCCGCCCTGCAATGGAGAGACAGCAGGCCATGGGGTTTACCGTCAATCTAGGCCAGAATACACGATGACAGAGCAACCTCTAAGGTTCACAATGAGGCAGGCTAGAGTAAACACTGACAGAGCAGACACTAGGGGGCTTAAATTGAGCCAGGCCAGAGGTATTGCTGTCAGAACAGATATTGGGGTTTATAGTGAGGCAGGCTAAACTATGCGCTCACAGAGCGGATGTTTGAATTCAGTGAGGCAGACCAGATTACACGCTGACAGAGCAGATATTTGAGTTCAGTGAGGCAGGCAAAACTGCACGTTCACAGAACAGTATTGGGGTTCACAGTGAGACAGGCCAGACTACACGCTCACAGGCAGATACTGTCCTTTTGAGTTCACAGTACACAATGACCAATCACAGGTTTAACAGCTTTTGACATTCGATGAAAACAATTCTTGCATGAGACTGCACTAACACACTTTAAAGGTTGACTATGGAAATGAGACAGAGGGAAATTCCAGATAAATAAGGTTGGCTGCTGGCTGCTGGGTTTCATAATTAATTGTTGGAAATCCAAAGGCAGTAGACCTCAGTGGTTAGCAAGGTTGCTTGTCAATCTGTATTAATGTTCAACGATGGAAAGAAAAGGAAAAAGCACTTACTATTTTCTTCTTGTGCTTGGAGCAGTCTTTGTACACAAACACGACAGCAGTTTTGAAGACTAAAAGTGGAAGGAAAAGAAAAAAAACATGTTAGGTTGGAGAAACCCAAATTCAAACCACTACACCACACATTCCCTAAAGACTACTAAGTGCTTGAGTAAAGCTCCAAGCACATTGTCCTTCCGTGCTTGTAAGGTCAGATCTTGAAGAAGCAGTACCTTAAGAAATTACTAATGCGCATGGCAAGTGACCTGAAAAACAACCTCCATGCACTTCTTCTGTGAAACACGCCACAGTGAATGATTATTAATGTACCCTTGTTAGGCCTTAAGCTTTAGAAACAAATGGCGTTTCTATTCTTTAAAAAGCCATTACACCGTCTTTGTGACTGTGTCTGTAAAAAAAAAAAAAAGCACTATACAAATAAAATGGAGCTGAATTGAAGTGAAAAGCCAGCGATGTTAGACTTGGACAACATTACGCTTCTGTTGGCAGCTGACCAACTGACGGCCGTATATCAGGCTGCCAGAACCTGTTCCTGGAGATCTATCGCCCTGTAGGTTTTCATTTCAACCCTGATTTAGCACACCTCATTCAACAGCTAGGGCGGGGCAGCCCAGCCCTGTTCCTGGAGATCTACAGCCCCGTAGGTTTTCATTTCAACCCTGATTTAGCGCAGTTAGCTCTACTAATCGGCAGCTCAAGGAGATCTCTAGCTGTTGAATGAGGTGTGGCTTTGTTGGGGTTGGAGTGAACACCTGCAATGCGGTACACCTCCAGGAACAGGGCGGGGCAGCCCTGCTGTAAACGAGCGAATGAATATGGACAGGGGTAGGAGCCCCAGCGTGTGCCCGTCTGGGGACCCACCGAAAGCGGCCAGCTCGGGGTCCCTCTTCCCCTTGGCCAGCGAGGAGGGGGGGTTGATCCAGGCCACACTGGTGTGCAGGAGCAGGTCTCCCATCGACAGGTCGGCTACCTGGAGCACACACACAAACACACACACACACACCAGAGTCAGTATACACATACACACATATACACACACACACCAGAGTCAGTATACACACACACACACACACACACACACACACCAGAGTCAGTATACACACACATACACACACACACACACACACACACCAGAGTCAGTATACACATACACACATATACATACACACACCAGAGTCAGTATACACACACATACACACACACCAGAGTCAATATACACATACACACATATACATACACACACCAGAGTCAGTATACACACACATACACACACACACACACACACACCAGAGTCAGTATACACATACACACATATACACACACACACCAGAGTCACACACATACACACACACACACACCAGAGTCAGTATACACATACACACATACACACACACACCAGAATCAGTATACACATACACACATATACATACACACACCAGAGTCAGTATACACACACACACCCACACACACACACACACACACAGCAGAGCATATCACTCTCACTCTCTCTCTCTCTTTCACACACACACACACACAGCAGAGCATATCACTCTCACACACACACACGCACACACACTCTCTGATATGACAGCTCAGGCGATATCCCCATCTAATACAGCAGCTAGCTGCACAGCCCAAACCGGCCTCAGAGAGATCCATACCGCAAAATACGGCACCAAAAAAAAACGTAATACCTCTTAAAAACCCTGCCGCGGCTTCAAAGCAGCGTGAAATTAAAGCGAGAGAAAAGCCATTTGCGGCCGGTCGCCGTGAGGAACACCCCTCCGGGGAATAGTATCAGACCAGTCTGGGGGGGGGGGGGGCAATTATTGGGTTTTTTTTTTCTTTTTCACTCTCAAACAGAGACAGAGGCAGGCAAGCGTGGGCAGAAGAAATCGATAATAAGCTGGAGTGACTTGTGGGGACGTCCCGCAGTGACTTGTGGGGATCGTCTCGCAGTGACTTGTGGGGACGTCGTCTCGCGGTGACTTGTGGGGACGTCGTCTCGCGGTGACTTGTGGGGACGCGTGCTAGCCTAGCTCCGCGTGCTCGAGCGCGCGCCGCAGCCTCACCTCTTTCTTGTCGCCCGTCTGCTCGGCGATGAGCTGGTCGAAGACGCCGCCGTACTCCTCGTGGATCTTCTGCATCTCGTTGATGTGGCTGGCCACCTTGTTCATGGCTTTCATGGCGACTGCATGAAAAGACGCAAAGACGCATTCATTAAGAATGAGCGTTTCATGGGATGCTTTCTCACGTCCTGATGCACTGTCATACAAACAAAAAATGTACAAGCACAAGCACACATACACTGCAGTCCCGCGTGCACACACACATACACACACACACACATACTGATACACTGCAGCGCACACACACACATGCACACACACTGCAGTGCACACACACACACATACTTGCACTTGCGCACACACTGAAGTATGCACACACACACATACTGCATTCAGACACACAACAGATTCACTGCAGTGCACACACACTCATGCACACACACACACAGATACACAGCAGTGCACACACACACACACACACACACACACACATTGCATGCACACACACAGCACACACACACAGACACACACACACACATACACACTCACCGTTGAGGTGGTAGTGCTCCTCGCTGTCGGGGTTGGTGAGGGAGTGCAGCTCCCTCAGCAGTAAGGGGTACTTCAGCACTCTCTGGATGGGCTTGATCAGGTAGGACTCCAGAGCGTAGGAATGCTGCCGACGGGGTTCCGCACGTCCAGAAAGGCCTTGAAGTCGGGGTCCGTCTTAGCTGCAGTAGCACACGCAGGCACACACACACACACACACACACACACACACACACAAATACACACACACACACACACACACAAACAAACACACACACACACACACACACACAAATACACACACACACACAAATACATACCACGGTGAGAGAGGATTCGACCAAAAAAAGCTGAGAAAATATGACATCACAAAAGCATGGAATCTAGGAAGGGTTCTGTCTGGAAGGAGACACACTAAGTACACTACGGCAAGTTTAATCCGCAGTTTGGGAAAAATAAAGAGCCCTTCCCTTTCTTCTGGAAATGAACTTTTATAACTTTTCCGTAGGCTACGTGCACCTTAGCAACTGGTTTCTCCGCGAACGTACTCCAAGCGCTGCTGCGGGCGAACTGCGAAACCCCAAATTCATTCTGACCCGTCCCCCCCCTTTCGCTCTCTGCGCCCTCCCGGTTATGCCAGCCTCCCCCCCAGTCCCGCCAAGAACGGCTCAAAAGAAGGACATTCCACCCGTCGCGTCGACAAATTAGGGCCCTGGGAACTGGGACGCACACCGAGCCCCCCCCCCCCCCCCACAGGGGACAGAGAGAGAGGGACCCTGCCAAGGCCACATTAGAGAGGGAGACCCTGCCAAGACCACAGTAAAACCACGGAGGGCTGGAGGGAGCTCCAGGGGGAACAATCGGGGGGAACAACAAAGCGCCAAAAATAAATAAAATCGGGCGGTCGTGCGGGAGGGACTCTCTGAGGAGCCTGGGAGTGGCCCTGCGGGGGTAAATGGGGAGCTCTGGGGCAAGTAGCAGAATGAATTTTGGAGACGTGGGGTGGTGTGCTGGTGTGAGGGGGGGTTTACCTTTTACGAGGACCTTGGGGACTTTCGTGTGACTGGCACAGAAGGCACTGTAGATCTTGAAGCGGTCGGCATAGTAGAGGAAAGAGCCTCCCAGAGAAACAGGACTTTCTGTAGCGGGGGGGTCGGGGGGGGGGGGGGGGGGGGGGGGGGGGGGGGGAGGAAAGGCATGTGTGTCAGGTTAGATACATTCCTGCCATCGCCCTTGACCGAGGCTCTGGCCCCTCAGAACTGGAGTTGGTCCCCGGGCGCTGCACTGAGGCTGCCCACTGCTCCTAAGTAGCAAGTATGGGTTAAATGCAGAGGTCAAATTACCCCACGGGGTTCAATAAAGTATAACCTTTGAAGGTCGGTGCTTTATGGCCATTAGCCCTGCTTTGCCCTATAGACATGTTCTTTCGGGGATTTCCCTCAGCTATTGCCTCATTACAGTATTTCAATACAATCTCAGTTTAATCTCATTTCCTGATGATACAGTATGCTAGTTTCATAAAAGACAGGAACATTATTTCCATTTATGCCCACAAGTTTTAGGTTTTGTCTTCGTTGGTGAGTATGTAACGGACAGAAGGCTACCTTAAACTGGTCCACCCTCTCCAGCGTCTCCAGATCCGGGACCAGCCGCGTCCCATCTTCCAGAGTCTTGAGAAACTCCACCTGGAATTCCACCATCTCGGCCAAATTCCCGAAGAGCACGTCCAGCTTTAAAAAAATAAAAAATAAAATGAAAAATAAAAAAACAGCACACAGGCCCAGTCAGTCCCGGCACTCCCCTGCAACAAAAGCTCAATTCAAATAAACACCACCACAGCAGACAAGATAAGTGATGCGTGGGATTCGAAGATAAGTGGCATTCTAGGATGAGTAGTGTTCTAAGATGAGCAGCATTCTAAGGCGAGTGGGTTTCTAAAATGAGTCATAACATCTTTGAACGCTACTGAGTACAGACTGCACAGTCCACCATAAAACAACAAATTAACAAATCTTTAAAAAACGGGTTCTATAACCAGTTTCTCTCTTTCTTAAACTCCCGACTCCAGATTTGGCTGTGACTAATCTCTCGGGGATAACAGCAGCCACCAGCAGACGCTGAATCTCAGGAGTCGACTCTGGATAAGACGTGTCCCGACAGCCACCCCAAAAAAAACTTGTCAGCTGTTGACATTTTATCTTAACCTGATCTTCAAAGCCCTGAGGAGAGCAGTGCGCTGCTGAGTATTAAACATGTACGCCGTGAATCCGTCAGTTCGTACAACATTAACCGACTTTAAGCACAGTCACGCTTGTTATGTCAACTCGCTTGGCTCTGCCTTTTTTTTCCCCTCTAATTTTGCGTGAATGACTTGAGCTAAAGCCAGAGAGCATCTGCAAAAGCCAGGTTTGTCTGAAATGGACAGCCCACTTTCCCTCTGTTTAGCAGAAATAAAAACGTAGAATACAGTCAAAGAGGCCTGTTTCAGAAGCACAAATATGGCAAGTGAGATATCTAGGCAACCACAACTTGGGAAAATGTATTTATTTTTTGTTTAACCTTCAGTGGAGGGATAATGATATACACCAATGCGTAATTAGCGTGAAGATTCCCTTTTTTAAAGAGG
>CM045891.1:51687245-51694745 GCA_025169545.1 Anguilla japonica
CCTGAGGAATTGAACCTGGGACCTTTAGGTTACAAGACCAGTTTCTTACCCATTATGCTACACTGCCGCCCACTGCTGCAGTAACTGTTCCAGCGACTGCATGACCTCAACATGCACTGCTCAACCAGTGACTGCAGAACCTGGAGTTCACCATTACACCTCTGACTGCAGAACTTCAGTGCCATCACTACAGGACCCAGAGTGTGTGTGTGTGTGTGTGTGTGTGAAAGAGAGAGGAAGAGAGAGTGAACAGAGTGAAATTCTGTACTGCAGACAGCACCGCAAGCCCAAACAGTTGCAGGACAGTACAGCAGAGGTCCTTAACGGTGAGAACCGGTGGCCTTCTATGCGGCTACACCACCAAAAACACCGTCTCCCAGAATACCCCAGTGCAGGGGCGGTCACCTCAGTGTGACAGCAATCTGAACGCACCCAACTCACATGACCGTTCCCCCTCATTAAATTTGTCAGGAGATGCACCCCCCCCACCCCCCATCCTGACGTAAGGGAGAGCCACAGCTGTGTACAGGACACCAAATGCTCGACACAGCACTGCTCAAATCGCACCCAGCGAAAACGCTCAAGCCCTTTGGCCCCCCCGTTTGAGAAAAAACTGCACTTCTGCACACGGAAGATGTTCTGTCCCGAGGCCTCAGAACCGCCCCTGGCTTAGACCGCCTCTCAAGCACGCGATCGCTCGGGACGTCCGAACGTGTACCCCCAACGACGAAGACCCGAAAACTTTAAACAGGAAGAACAGCCGCAGGGGCACACCACAGACCGGAGCTACAGAGGAGCCATCAGAAGCGTGAAAGGAGAGAAGAAAGGGGGGAGCAGAAAAAAGAGGAGAGGAAGGAGGCCAGGGTCGCAGTACTCACCCCGACGGGGGCCGATCGATAGTAGACCCGGTAGCGCGGGTCCGAGACCCTGCCCTGCATTTCCCCGAAATCTCTCTCTCTCTCTCTCTCACAAAAAAAAAAAAACAGAACTAGGAGAGGACCATCCTGCAGCTCGCGCTCTCTGGTGTGTGTGTGTGTGTCTGACTCCTGAGGAGAGAGAGTCCCGTTTGAGCCGCGCCTCTTTCCCTGAGAGAGCGGGGTGGGGGGGGGGTGGGGGGGGCGTGGGGGGGGGGGGGGGGGGGGGGGGGGGGGGGGGGGGGGGCGGGAGAGGGGGCGAGTCCAAACCTGTTCTTTAAAGCCGCTCGACGGCGGCAGGAATCTCTCACTCTGGGCCACGGCGAGCCCCTCCGTGCTCAAACCCGCCGCTCCTGTCCGAGACGTGCCGAGACAAAGCCACAGCACCGCCAGCCGCACGCCCACTTTCCCCCCTCTCTCTCTCTCTCTCTCTGTCTCTTTCTCTCTCTATCTCTCTATGTCTGTCTCTTTCTGTCTCTCTCTCTCTCTCTGTCTCTCACTCTGTCTCTCTGTGTCTCTGTCTCTATCTCTGTATTATTTCTCTCTCTCTGTGTCTATTTCTCTCTTCTCTCTCTGTCTCTCTCTCTCTATCTCTGTCTAGCTCTGTCTCTCCGTCTCTCTCTATCTCTGTCTAGCTCTGTCTCTCCGTCTCTCTCTATCTCTGTCTTCTCTCTCTCTCTATCTCTCTCTCTCTCTGTCTTTATCTCTGTCTTATTTCTCTCTCTCTGTCTCTCCCTCTATCTCTCTTTGTCTCTGCCGGTCTCTGTCTTTATCTCTGTCTTATTTCTCTCTCTCCGTGTCTCTTTTTCTCTTTCTCTCGTCTCTCTCTCTCTTAGGGTCTTAATCTGCAGTCTCTCAAGCCTCTCTCAATTGCACTGCTCTGCAAACACATGCTTTAATGTTAAAAAATAAAAAAATAAACCCTTATCAGGGTTTCAGTGTCTCTCCTGTCACATGGGAGAGGGGAACGCCTGTCTGGAAACCACACCCCCTATGTTTTAAATGTTATGACAAAAAACACGTGATAGTGTATTTTACTGTAAAGGATACCTTTTAACTGAGTAGTTTTATAGAGGAACGAAGCCCTCCGATCACTTCTGCTTTGACCACGCAAGGCTAGGCGGTGGTCTCGTGAGCGCAGAGTTTTGGGACATGTACTGTAGACCCGTGACACAAGTGCTCAAACTGACGCAAAACACAAACAGGACCAGGAAGTGGAACTGGCTGCTGATAGGGCTATGTAAATCCCCACTTCCCAGCCACTGCCAATTCCTGTGAAAAATAAACTGCCAAGTTGCCTTTTGCTGCAACTGACAAACTCCAAGCATCAGCACAAAACAAAAGAAGGAAGAAGAAGCACGCAGGAATCTTTAAAACACCCCGAAGCCTGGCCTAGAGTAATGGGACGTCTTCAAAATTTATGCCTCTGAATCAGCAAACGGGGCCAAGATCACACATTTCAAACCGCAGCAGTTTCTGAAACCTCGGAAGGCTGCCCATTCCTAAGTTGAGCAGTGACCAGCCCTGCAAAACGCAATGTTTCCTGTTTTACCGGCTTCTCCATTGCACACTTTTAGCCCATCAAGTTTAACAACCTTTTAGTAAATACGCCAAGGTACTGTTCCGTAAATGTGACTGTCCTTTAGCGCAGTTCTTCTGGAGAAATCTACCTGAGCAACACACTAATTCTGATTGCTGTTCAAAAAAGGTCGCTGGATTTTCCACAAGCACTCCCAGGCTGAGATATACAGACTTTGTCGCCCTCTAGTGGCGAGTTGGAAAAACGGCAGGATGGCTCTGAAAAGTAGGGAAAGGATGACAAATGGACACACGTAACAATCGTATGTCGACCTTTAGGAATAGTTCATCCTTATTCCACAGCTTTGGTTAGCTGCTCCAGCTGCTATGCAGTTCTGTGGTCTAGAGGTTTAAACCTGAGGTTTAAACTCCAGCTGAGTACACGGCAATTGACCCTAGGTGTCATTAAGAAGGCTAGTTTGTCAATCACCATGACAGGCAGACTGAAACTCTCAGAAAAAACTTTTCTGTTCTGAATCTCTATGTGCATGTCTCGTTCTCCAATTAATTTTTCTTTTTTCTCTCCCTCTTCTTTCTCTCCCTCTGTAGCTATTTTTTAAGTTTTTCATTTTCATTGTGTTGGACCTGAGAAATGCAGTGTTCCTTGCTTGCCACTCCTCTTTGTCCTCCTTAAAAAAAATGTCTTCCAGACAATCTCTCCCAGCGGTTCAGATGTAATTCATAGGCGTTGGCGAGCCCAATCAGCGCTCATAATCGAGCAATTACAATGCACAGATAATTAAAACGGAGCTTCCTCCTCCTTTTGATTCTCTTTAAGAATCAGATAATTACCCCCCCCCCCCCCCCCCCCCCCCCACCTCCCGCCCGTTCCTTGGCTGCAGTCTAGCAGACAGACGTACGGTGCTACAGCTCTTCGAGGAGGTAGAGGAGGCGCCACAGCTGAATTTAACTGCCACGGAACCAAGGAGAACCACCAATCTGACTCCCGGGCACGTTAACCGAATTTAACTGCCACGGAACCCTGGAGAACACATCGCCACGGAAACACAACAATGATACATCGCCACGGAAACACAACAATGCTATGTCCATTCAAGAGATGCTCTTTTCCATCGCAACTTACTGCACAAGACAATATAAGAACGCCGATGTGATTACTATGGGTAACAATGACATAGACGCAGCTCATTAATATGGGCAACAGTGACACAGACCTGGCTAACAACATTCCCAGCCTTGGCGTGCTAGGTCACTAAGCCATTAAATGGCAAAAGTTAAAAAAAAAGCGCTGACCTAGATCTACGGCAGCACTACCTAGATCCACAAAGCCGACGAATCGCGTCCTTGGGCAAGGCAGTGACATCACGGGCACATCGCTGGCACTGCCTGTCGTGAGGTCATCATCGCAGGGAGGGAGGATGCGGGGGGGGGAAAGGTCGATTGAGAGCGGAGCAGAGGCACGCTTCAGGAAACTGCAAACCCGTGCGACGTGTTCGCCCCCCCCCCCCCCCCCCCCCCCCCCCTCACCCCTCCCCCCCCTCCCCAGCAAACTCCAGATGAATAATAACAAATTATGTGGAATAAATTTGGGCTCTGTAGCAGATGGTGGGTCAGGAAGGAGACTGGGAGAATGACACTGATTATTCAGAAGCTTTTCTGGGGAGTATTTTTTTTTTAGAACAGGAAGTCAGCAGTGACAGGGGTGTGAGAGAGGAACCAAAACCACCTCTGCCTTCTAAAAGGGCACTTAAAAGTTGATCAAAGAGAGCACAACAAAAGAGAAACTCAGAAGTTACCGTCAGGTTGGACACCAGCAGGAATATCAGATCAGAAATATGAAGAGCCTTTTCACCAGCTGTCAGAATTCTCCGATTTTACGGAGACAAATTTTCAGGAGACTTGGTAGAATTCCCAATCAATCACTCACGTGAGAACGATAATGGCGGAGGAAGTGCAATGAACAGTCCATTAAACGGGAAAACCCGCCCCCCCCCCCCACCACCAGACGCGTGCCGCTTGGCATCTGGAATGTGGAAAACCGTAAATCAGTTTCCACTTCCCACTGGCTCTCCGCGGGGGCCACGGAAATCAAAATGACAAGCGCCAGGCAGAGTGTGTGTGTGTGTGTGTGTGTGTGTGTGTGTGTGTGTGAGACAGAGAGCGTGTGTCTGTGTATGCATGTGTGCTTCTGCATGTGTGTGCCTGTGTGTGTGTGCGTGTGTGTGTATTCTGCATGTTTGTGTGTGTGTGTGTGCGTGCGTGCGTGTATGTGTGTGCATGTGTGTGCGTATGTGTGCGTGTGTGTGTGTGTCTGTTTGTGTGTGTGTGTGTGTGTGTGTGTGTGCGCGTGTATGTGTGTGCATGTGTGTGCGAGAGCTTCCGCTGCACACTCTAATCAAGCCTGGCAAACGCAGGGAACAAACAGGAAGTGAGTTGCGCGAGAGGGAACACCGCCTCCCCCTCCCCTGCTGTCCCGCTTGGCTCGGCGCGGCGCGACGGTCACATCCTGCCGCTCCCGAACACACACAGCGCTCGCGTCTCATTTAGCGCTCGCTGCTCAGCTCCCCCCCTCCCCTACCCCCACCCCACCCCCAACCCTCCACCTGTCATCACTATTGTCCTCTTTAAATTGCCCATCAGTGGAACAGTGCACGCCAGTGTCTCATATGACTGGCATGTTGTGGCTGGCTTCTCTATGCTCTGTCTGTGCAGCCTCCCTGTAGGCCTGCCACACTCAAATCAGGCCCACTCAGTAGCTGTAGCACTGCTCATGCTTTTTTAAACCTGATTGATGACCGATTGATTAAGGTCACCGATTGGCCAATCACAGAGTCCGCCCACCCGGTGACCCAGGTCTAAACCGGTCCCCGATTGGACAGAAAGAAGCAAAGCCAGCAAGCACCACTGGCCTTGTGGTACAGATCTGAGTATCAGTGCTGGAGTACACCAGCCATACAGGAATATCAAGAATATCAAACTCCAGGCCAGGAGGACCACAGTGTCACCTGGTTCCTGATATTTTAGCTTCTATGCTTGTGCTTAATTTAAATCACTAATGCATTTTATAATGACATCTTATTATAATGTGGGTTTTTTTTGGACACAGTGAAAATATTACTCATGAGAAAAGATTCCAAATAGAGAATGTATTCAGTATAATTAAATCTGTCCACCGTTTAAAAAAGGCACACACAACACAGAGAAAAGGAAAACAAGCTGAGCTAACACAGGCGCAGGGGTGTCGGACTACAAGGCCTGCAGGCTTTTGGTGTGTCCCAGCAATTAAGTAAACAATGTCAAGTCACCGATTGGCCGAAGGCTCAACACACCTTGTTTTCCAAGGCCCCCCATTGGCTGCTGAGGAAACCACAGAAATGCACAGGTCCGGCGGCCTTCCAAGACCGGAGTTAAAGATCCCTGCAATAGTCAGGAGTCTGCACACGCACACCCCGTCTCTGCAGCAAGGGGGGGGGGTCGGTACTCACAAAAAAGCTCGACATCTGTTCCCCCGTCCGAAGCGGCGCATCAAATGCCCTTAAATTAGAAGGTCGCGCTGGCATCGGGGGCGGCGAAGGAACAGCTTCTGCTTTTCGAGAGGTATCGTTTTCCCCAAACGTCTGAGCTCACAGCGCGGTGTCACGCGACACGACCCGACCCGCATCGGGTCACGTTCCCAAACCCGAACAGACCGGGCTGAAAGCCGAGACGCTTCTGCTGCACGGCTGCCTGATGGCGCTGAAAAAGGCAGCTAACACCAGCTAAGCTAAGACTCAGCAAACGCGCAACAGTTTGCTCTGGAAGGGGAGGAGGCATCCGCCAGCTTAGAACCACGCGGTTATGTCTGCAGATAGCGTAGCTCTGAGAATTCTCCGGTCCTATAGCATCGCAATCAATGTTCTTTGTAAAGTCATTCAAAAAACTATTGAGTAGGAACTAGGAAGTCTCTGAATTACTTTCATCTTATGCGGGTGAAACGTCTGCTGCGTGCGGTAGCTGTTTGCTGCCTGGCACAGCCAGCACAGCAGCCGAACGTGAGTGCGTTAAGGATTAACGGTAGCGTCTGTGACCGTTTGCTGTGTGTACTAGCCATTTTCTGCGTGCTGTAGCCATTAGCTGCATGTGTCATAGCAAGCGTAGCGACCGAAGGCTAGCGCGTTTCCGAGGTAACGGTAGCGTCAGGGCTGCAGCGGGAGGCCGCGACAGATGGCCGCCTCTCGCAGGGCGAAACCAGTGCGCGTTTGACCTCTGACCTTTGCCCCGTCCGTGGCGTCGTCGCCGGGCTCGGCCTCGTCGTCCGGGCTGTCCCCCGGGCTCGGCAGTCTGAGGGGCGTCCCGTCATCCAGTATGTCCTCTAAAAGACCACACAGGGAGACGGAGAGAGAGAGAGAAGAGAGAGAGAGAGAGAGAGAGAGAGAGGGATGAGACATCTGCTCCTCAGCGCAACAGGTGCTCAGCTGCGTTAACTGCCAGCGGGCGAGGGGGACAGCGACGGGGCGCTTCGGCAGAGAAGCTCGAACCCGAGGCTCCCGGGTCCCGAAGGGGCCGTAAACGAACAGCCCAGCCAACGCGATACGACCTCGAGATGAGAAGCGGTCCTCACGCAGGGGCCATGTTATAACACTGACCAAACATTCCAGTGACATCGTGAGGACATTTTGTGTTGGCTGGGAGGTTAAATGCCCTGCTCATTACAGACCAACGGTTTGCATGTGTGTGTGTGTGTGTGTAAATGGGTCCACTGGTGAATGAAATAATGCCAGATTCAAGGACCCCTCAAGCACTAACATCAACTGATTCTTTCTGAGGGTCTCTGACTCACTGACTCTAACTCCCTGGCTCTCTGAATCCTTGATTCTGACTCCCTGACTCTGAATCCCTGGCTCTCTGAATCCCTGGTCCTCTGACTCCCTGACTCTGACTCTCTTGCTCTCTGACTCCTTGGCTCTCTGACTCCCTGACTCTGAATCCCTGGCTCTCTGACTTTCTGGCTCTTTGACTCCCTGACTCTGATTCCCTGACTCTGAACCCCTGGCTCTCTGACTCAGAC
>CM045891.1:51699745-51732245 GCA_025169545.1 Anguilla japonica
CACAAGACACGTGTGTGTCGTGCGTGTGCATGTATGTGTGTGTGTGTGTGTGCGCATGCATGTGCATGTTTGTGTGCACGCGTCTGTGCTTTATGAAGCCTGGCGGAATTCCACTCCGCAGCGAGGAGACAAGCGCACGCGTGACAGAAAACTACGCCGCTGCGCGCCGAAGACGCGCAGATCCCCCCGGAAGCTTCCGGAAGCCGTGGAACACGGCGAGGAGACCCCTAGCGCTCTCTCCCGCCTAGCGCTTTGGCGTTATGTACGGCGCTGCGATTACCGCGATCGCTCGGCAAGTTACGACGGCTGCCCGGCTCCGAATCGCTCACCTCTCCCCCCCCCCCCCCCCCCACACACCCCTCCCCTCTCACTGTAACACGGCTCTGGGGAGCTTGTTTTTTTTTTTTTAAGTTTACGTTCAAGAGAAATGTCGAGATAATGATCCGTAGCCCTGAGCACCTCAGTGTCACGCAGGAACATAAAAACGCGGCGGCGCGATGAAAGACAGCAGTGCTGTGCTGTGCCGTGTCGAGCGAGGGTTGTACGCGAGTTTAACTCCGTTAACGTCTGACTTCTCAAATTCGGCGGCCCGGGATGGAGACGCGGGTCGCCATACCAAGACTCAGCTCCTATTCAATTGAATTTGTGTAGCGCTTTTTACAGAGCACTGTCACGAAGACGCTTTACAGAGCCGCAAGGCAAGAGACAGAGCAAAAAGAGCAAACAGAGCAAACACCAGGCCTGAATCCCAAAAATAGCAAGTATATAACGTTTTTTTAAAAAAAAAAAACTCCCAGTGGGGACAAAACCCTCAAATGGTGGGGAGAAAACTCCCCACACAGCCTCTCTCCTCCTGCCTGTTATTTGTGTACGTTTCAATAAAACAGGCTATAAAAAATAGACCTATGACAAACAGCTGTTGGGGAGATGGGGGGAGGGGGGCTGTTCGGGAGCTTGAAAATACGGGGTTAAATCTGCAGATAGCGTCTTTTAGAGATATCCGACTTTGCAACCCTCAAGTTCCACATCACAACATTGTTTCTTATCATGTCCACAGCATGTAAGTTTACCTTTTTCAATGCCATTTCAAGTGTTTAGCATGTTTAGAGATAGCAGGCTTAAGTCCCATATCACAGTGCTCTTGCTTATCATATCTACAGTTTAACATGTCTAAAAATAGTTTTAAGGTGTTTAGAGATATCAGACTGCTTTAGAAGTTTCATATCACGTATTATTATCACCCCTCACTATCATCTGTCGGTACCTTCTTATCTAAAGTGTTTTTAACATGCTATTTCAGCCATTTAGCATTTGATGTCAGGAAATAAGTAAATTAGTATATTAAGGACATTTCCTCTGCATCGTTCTAACCTCTTCAGATGCTAACCCCAGAGGCATGGATAAGATGAGAACAAATACGTGAACACAGAGAAGATTATATTGCACAGCAATAATTTCACAATGAACAGAATTAATATTTAGCAACCAGAATGTAAAATAAAAATCTTCCTAGTGAGTTTCTGCAGAAAATCTTAATAAATTAAACTTAAAGGATAAAATATGAGTCTTCTTTGCTACAGTGCTTTCGTGCACTGATGCAATCAGCAAAGTCGCACAAGGAAAAAATAAAATAATTTTTTTTAAAGTGTTTCGCAATAATTTTAGAAATAGGCTAAACGGGGACAATCTGTTTATTTATTTTTTGCTACACCTACACCCTTGTTGGTCAGACATAGGTCTTATATGAATAATTATATGAAATACTTTAATCCTTCAGGCACCAGCAAGACTCCTTCAACCCTCTGGATTAATAGCATGGGTAAGCAGAGCTAAAGAATTCAATAACAACGTTCAGAAAATACCTCCACTCAGCATTTTAGTTAAAACGAGACTAAAAGATTCAATCATTTCAGCTGAATATAGTTACATTTTTGGTTGGTAACATGTTTTATTGAAAAATCTCAGAGTTGCAGGACTGCATTCCGATTTTAACAAAATCTGATGAGTTAGTATTTCAAATATATATTTGACAAAGGGAGTTGGCAGGCATGTCAAATAACAGTTTTGGGCCTGTATTCAATCAACATTTGTCTTTGATAAAGTTTTAACTTTTTCTTCACAAACTCAATTTGGCGAGTTCGTTTGGTTTGCCAAGCGACTACAGAACTCGCAAAACTGCATTTGCGCAGAAAAGTTAGTTAACTGTCAGACAAAGTTTCAAAGTTTCGGAATTCTAGCTTTAGTTCCGGAAGGTTCCGGAAGGTTCCGTCGGTGAGGCTCTCTCACCTTGCAGATGCCCTCCAGGACATCGAGGGTGGTCTCGCCGGGCTGGATGATGGACAGCACCGGTTTGTCGTCGGGCAGACACACCCAGGAAGGAGTGAGGTAGTCAGGAACCCAGATGTCGCTGTCTGCGTTGTGGTGGGGGATGCTTTTCACCGACCCACCCTCCTCCGTCTGCAAAAGGGCACGGACACAGAGACGGTTCAGCGAAGGACAGTGGACTGTGAAGTCTTAATCGCAAGACTCCACGGGGGATGTGCCGAAAAAATCACGTCCCCTCGCCCCTCTGTCGCCACGGCGGTCCTTGTCTGGCGATTAGCAACGCGATACGATCGATTAACGCCGGCCTCCCGCGAGTACCGCCAAAATGAGCAGTCCGCCATGGCGGCCACCCACGCGGGAGCAGACTGAGAGATCGACCTCCCCACCCGCTCCGCCATCTGTCCCCCTCCTACCCGCCCCCCAGTCACAGTCCCCCCCCAATCACTCGGCCCTGAAAACCCCTGCCATGGTGGGGCTCCAGGACCCCCCCCCCCCCGCCACAGTCTCGTCTGTACCAGCTTACGCCTGAATCTGGATTCATCCACCCCCCCCAACGGCGTTTTATCGCCAGAACGCCATGCTCGGGGGGGGGGGGGGGCTCTGAGGGTCCTTACCAGGCTGGCGTTAGGGCTGTCCTCCAGCATGCCATCCAGAACCTTCCGCACCGGATCCTCACCGTCAGCAAACACCTGGGAGGAGGGAAGCGGATTCAGAGACCTATAAAAAAAACGCCTCAAACCAGGGTCTTAGGGCGGGGCCTTTCCATACCTTCTGACCCGCCCATCCACCTTATGCAAATACATTTACTATGACCTGCCCCTTATTTAAATATGGCCTGAGAAGCGTTCGAAATAATTGTAAGTTGTTTTTATATGATCTCAAAACAACTATGTACATCATTACTAGAGCAGTACATGCACAAACCACGTTGTGTCATTCTAGTGGTGCGAATTTCAACGGTTATCAAGTGTAAAATGTAATGTTTTATCTCGGTACCCAACCTAACTCCTCCCATTTCCCACCAGTGGGCGTGACCCAAATTTTGGGAACCCCCTTGCTTCAGAGTTTAATTTAACAGGTGGGTGAAATAACCCCATTCTTGCATTGCCTCGAGGTCCATCTTTCAACCACAGCGGGTGAAAGCTCTCTTTGATTGGAAGCGAAAGTCAGACGGTGCGCACCTGGTTGATGCTGGGCCGGCCCTTGGTCTTCTTCTTGGAGGCGGTGTCCAGCCCCCACAGGGAGGAGAAGCGGCTCTTGCGCTTGCTGGAGGAGCGGGACATGGCCTGCGTCCGCCGCCTCACCCCGCTCTCCGTCCGCGCCGCCACCTGCGCCGAAAAACCCGCGGAGACCACACCGTCAGGGGACCGTACGGTTGCCTCGGTTACTGGCCTCACGCTCTGGCTCCGCCCAGTAACCACTCCCACACTGTAACTCCGCCCAATAACCACTCCCACACCAATGTCTCGCCCAATAACTACTCTCACATTATAACTGCAAACTCCGCCCAGTAACCACTCCCACACCATAGCCCCGCCCAAAACCCCTCCCACAACATAGCCCCGCCCAAAACCACTCCCACACCAATGTCTCGCCCAGTAACTACTCTCACACTATAACTCCACCCACTCTGATGTAATAAACAGTTACGCAGTCAGGAAGTCAACTGTTTAAATATGCAAAGAAATTAGTACATATAGCTCTGTATATCATGTGTGTTTGTGTGTGTGTGTGGGTGTGTACGTCCGTGCGTGCATGCGTGCGTGTGTGTGTGTGCGAGCATGTGTGTGTGTGTGTGTGAGCGTGTGCCCCAATCAACTCTCACATTAGTTATTCCTCTTCAGTATGCTCATACTTACAGTACTGTAATCTGGCATTTCTAGGCTACATCACATGAATTAATAAAGACTGCTCTTGTTAAATCCTACTGTGCACATATATTTCATATACATAAGAACGCTCAGAACTGCATTATATCAGGGGGTTTTTAAGACCAAACCTCCTCGTTTACAGGGGGCCATTTAACCGTGATCCTGTGTAATTTGTAAATAGCCCTGCAGGCTCCTTCTGGACCACCCTGAGGAGGGCGGGGAGGGGGGGGGGGGGGGGGGGGGGGGGGGGGGGGGGGGGGGGGGGGGGGGGGGGATGAGCCCATCTGCGGTGCTGAGTTTGTACAGCCCCGCTCTACATGGGAAAGTGCCTGGAGCATGGCCGAAGGGGAGGGGGGGGGCGAGGGGGGGGGGTTGGGGGTGTATTGATCTGTGGATTCGGCGCTCGGAGTAAAAGCCCATTTAGCCTCTTCTGAAGCCTCTGGCCTTTTTTCACAGTCCGAATCAATTAACCCTTTACGGTGTGAAATCACAAATACGTGATCAGTATGTTCTTAACCGGACATTCTAATTCTGATGTCACAATCGCTACTGAAAGCAACAGAGTTCTAGAACTCTGACTTAGAAATTTTAAAAAACATTCCAAAAAACTGCTCTTAAAAGGGTTAAGGGTGAAGGTCGCTGACAGAGAGGGGCTGATGGGTATTTTTTTTTAAACAGACACGCGCTCACAGGTGGCCCTGACGGGCGAGCGGCGTGACAGGTGGCGTTTTTGCGGAAAGGTGCCGCGGAGCGTCGCGCATTCCGTAAGGAGAGCGCTGGCACCTGGTCAGGTAGAGCAGCGATGAATAACGCTGCAGAAATGACAGCCCCATTAGAGATGAGCCCCGGGGGGAATATGATCCTCTCTCATTAAGGGCAGAGTTATGCTCCGCCCTAATGAAAAACAGCCTGTGCTGTCCTGGCTGATCCTACACAGCTTGGGAAAGAGAGGAGAGGGTGTGTGTGTGTGTGTGTGTGAGGGTGTTTTTGAGTGTATGTGTGTGTGTGTCTGTCTGTGTGCGTGAGCACGCTGTACATTTCCTAATAGAAAATAAAAACATCTAATTTGAGTTTCTACTAAATCATTTTCTCAAAGCACAGGGCAGTAACCCCCCCCCCCCCCCCCAACACCCCCAGTACAAGTCAGCAAGCATAGAAGCAGAGTGTGCATTGCACAGTGCGTAGAAGGATGGAGAGCAGAGGGTGTGTGTGTGTGAGAGAGAGAGTGTGTGTGTGCGAATGTGTGTGTGTGGAAAGTTACCAGCGCGTGGAAGGAGGAGACTGAGAAGATGCCCAGCCGGCCCATGGCCAGCTTGGTGGGGCGGGAGGCGAAGGCCAGGAGGCGTTTGGGGTTGGGCAGCTCGCCGCCCTGCAGGCTGGCCAGGTAACAGCGGAAGCGGAACCAGTCCATGTGGAACTGCTCCAGGTTCTGCTCCCACAGGAAGATCTGCGCAGGAAAAAACACCACACAAAAAAACCAATCACTGAACAGACAAACAAACAGAGGAGGAAAACAAGCACCCACACACTGTAGCTAACGGAAGACAATATGGTCGCTAAGGAAGCCATCTTAAAAAAAAAAAGCAGGTAATTGTAACGTTGCTCTAGCAATGTAAACACAAAATCTAGAATTTCGTTAAAACCCTCTTCACCATTAAACGTTTTATTTTGGAAGCATTCATTACAACGCGTAGGCATCTCCGTCCTCTTCGCCAGACTATCCCAGACTCTCTTGTGCAATATTTGTGCAATATTTGCAATATTCTCCTGGTGCACACACACACACACACACATGCTACCTTCTATTTACTTAGACAGGCAGGCAGACAGACAGGCAGACAGACAGACTAAGAGAGTCGAACAGACAGATGCTCAGACAGACGTTATTTGATGAGCAGACATCAAAGGGGTTTGGGAAAGGGTGCGGCTCGCCAGGAATGGCATTTTTGGGTTGGCGGGGCTTTGATAAGGAGGGTGCCGCTTGACAACAATGCCCTCCTGTGTGTCTGGAGGTCCTGACATTCCACTCTGGGCTCGATCCGCGGGAATTTCTGCCGTGGCGTTGGCACACGGTCGGCGGCAACCATTTTGAAAAGAGAAATGCGAAAATACGATCCCGGCTCCGCCCCCCCCCCCCCCCCCCCCCCCCCCCGCCACCCACGAGGGGAACCCGCCCGTCTCTCCCCAGGTAGGGAGGGGTGGGAACCCTGGGCTCTCTCCCCGGGGAGGAACCCCTTAACGCCTTTCAGACTCACACAAAGGGGCCACGCCCAGTACCCCGCCCCCCCCCCCCCCCCCGAAAAAACACGCCCTGCCTTCCTGCTGGAACAAAGGCCTTTCCATCGCCCTCGCGTGTGTAAACAGAGGGGAGATTAAACAAAAAAATAAAATAAAATAACCTGAGCTTTCTGAGCAATTACCAGAACCAAAACAGCCATTAGGAGCATTTAGGAGAGAAAGAGGCAAACAGACAAGGCAAATAATGACAGGGGTTTCATGGCTCTGATTCAGCGTACTGCAGATCTCTGTCACGGACTCTGAAGCGTGCTGATTGGCCAGAGCACCTCAGGACACTGCGCTGTATTGTATTTGCACTAAAGCTTTTGTTTTCACCTTGGGACACTTTGAGAAGCCACCGCTCATGCGCAAAATTCAACCACACCAGCATTTTATTTTATTTTTTCAGGCAGGCAGGCAGGAAAGCAGTTTTTGTGTTTGTAATTTTCCAAACAGAGATGGAATGTACTGAAATGTATTGTACATATGTGGACTTGTTTGATAATATAATGATAATTATATTTCACAGTAGTGTATTCATAAAAACAAAAAGGCATATATATGCTTTGAAGCATTTGGCTATATATTGCACAGTGTAGCAATATATTTGACAATATATTTTGCTCACAATATATTTCCAGAATATTCCATTTTTGGGCTAAAATGAGGCTGAGGGGGTCTGTAACCCCCTCTGTCCCGACCCCCTCTTAATAAAAAGTAAAAATAGAAGAAAGAAGTGCAGACTGAAAGAAAATGAAAATAAGAGTATTTGAAATTGGGGAGGTGTGGCGGGGACGCGCTGAATCGCGGAAGCGGGGGGGAAAGGGGGCGCGTCCCACCTGCTCCAGGATGGTCTTCCTCTTCTTGGCGTCGGTGACGGCGGACAGCTGCATCTCGCCCATCTTCTTCATCTTCTCGTCCATGTCCATCCTCTTCTCCAGCCGCTTGACCTCCGAGCGCAGCAGGCGCACCGTGTCGTCGCGGTGATGTTGCCGGGCGACGGCGGCCGCGCAGGCCGAGTGGAGCGCCGTGATCCAGTTCTCCAGCTCCGTCTGGCTGGACGTCTGGGGGGGGGGAGACAGGAAGTAGTGAGTGAGACAGGAAGTAGTGAGCGTCACCAACCTGCTCTGGTAAATGGACTGCATTTATATAGCGCTTTTATCCAAAGCGCTTTACAATTGATGCCTCTCATTCGCCAGAGCAGTTAGGAGTTAGGGGTTAGGTGTCTTGCTCAAGGATACTTCGACACGCCCAGAGCGGGGTTTGAACCGGCAACCCTTCGACTGCCAGACAATCGGTCTTACCTCCTGAGCTATGTCGCCCCGTGCTCTAATGGCTAATTCTGATGTTCAGCTTTCTTCATTGTATTGTGTTGCTATTGCTGAGGACTCCCCCATTTAAAATTTTCACTTGGGTAAACTGTGATGATGACAATAAAAACATTCGCTCAGCATTTTTTCTATTGTAGAAGTGGCACCATCCTGCATGCTTTTTCATAGCAGGAAATGCACAGGGAAGGGGGGGGGGGAGCAGATTAAAACATCTGTGATGCTACAGGGAGCTCTTTGTGTAATGCTTACAGGCACCACCATTACCACTGCAAGAAGGGCACTGTAAGCACAAAACCACAGATGGCAAGATTGACATTTGGAGAAGGAGGGAGGGAGAGTGAAGGATAGAAAGAGAGAGCAGGACTGAGAGAAAGAGAGAGGTGGGGAGGGAGACAGAGAGAGCAACAGAAGAGAGAGAGAGAGAGAGAGAAGAGAGAGAGAGAGAGTGAGCGAGCGCTCGGCCGAGGGGTCCCCACCTGGAAGAGGAAGGCGTCCCCCAGGGAGTTGCTGAGGCAGAACACGAAGTCCTTTTTGGGGTGCTCGGGGACAGCCTGCACGATGCTGTTCTCCGCCCACACCGCGTGCTTGGGGACGCTGTTCTGATCGATCCCCGAGCGCCCATCCGTCTCGTAGAAGAACAGGGTACACCCTGGGGGGGACGACCGGGGAAACAGCCGATCAGTGCGTGTGCGTGTGTGTCTGAGGGTGTGCGTGTCGTGTGTGTCTGAGGGTGTGTGTGTGTGTGTGTGTGTGTGTATATGTGCGTACGCGTGTGTGTGCGTGTGCGTGTGTGTGTGTGTGTGTGTGTGTGCGTGTGTGTGCGTGTGTACATACACATGAGTGTGTGCATTTGTGTGCCTGTGTGTTTCGTTAGCAAAGTTAAGGGCAAGCAACCAACACCAGAGAGCTGCCACAGTCATACAGAGGCACAAAGAAACTAGATCGGCTTTTGCCCGTCAATTTAAATTTGCTCTCCAGGGGCCAAAGCTCAGAAGTGCAGCCAAGAATTCAGAAAATGTGTCAGTGGAACATCGATTTGATTTAAACCAGGTCAAATCGCATTATATCTAATTGACATCTCAAGGCCTGTGGATTCAGATTAACTGGATTACTCTTTGTGTTGGTGAAGTGCTGGGAAAAACACAGTTCGTGGACTCTGTAGCGAGTGCACAATTTAAATGGACAGCTTTGCAAATCAGGTTTTTATGCAAAAGGCAGAAAGAAAACAGAATGCACAATTTCTGATAGGAAGTGATGTAACCTTCTGCTCCACGGCTGTTATGTTATACAACCGCAAAGCTCAGAAGTGTAACAGTCCTTAGAAACAGTGAGTCATGCTATTCGTCACCAGATTCTCACAGCCCAAAATGTACAACCAGAATGCTTCTTCAATTTTGAAACGGAATGACAATATACAAAAAGCAAAACTAGTCAAAGTCAGAGTCATTTTGCTAGGCTGGGGGGAAGGGCTGATGAATTGTGTAACTATGAAGACTATGGCCATTTCAAAATCTGCGCACTTGCCTACTATTAAGTCCATACTTCGCTGATTCGGACCCTGTCAACGGTTTTACTCAACATGTAGGACATCGGCAGTTGTTTTGGGGGGCACACAACAAAATGAATCAAAATGCAGAATCGCCCCCACATACACCAGCTCATCCGGTCAAGAACAGCGTGTGGAGGGTAGGAAGCAGGGGGTGGGGTAAGGGGGTAAAGGGGCGGGGCCTCACCTTTCAGGGAGACCCAATAGCGCTTCCACTTCCGGCGGGCGGCGGGCTCCACCTTCTTCCCCTTCTTGTGCACCAGGAAGTTCTTGACGGCGAGCTCGCCGGCCTTGCGCACGGTGCCCTGGGTGGGGTCCAGCAGGGCGTCCGAACGGCAGGCGGAGCTCGCCGTGGCGGTGCTCCGCTCGTCGCTGCCGGCCGACCCCGCCTCCTCAAGCCCCTCCCCCGCCCTGCTGCCGCCGCCGCCGCCGCCGCCGCCGACGCTGCCGCTGCCGCCGTAGGAGCTCATCTCCAGCTCCTTGGCGGAAGTTCTCGTAGACGCAGGCCCCGCCCCCGGCCCCGCCCCCTACGCCGCCGCCGCTGCTGCTGCCGCTGTCGCTGCCGGCGAACAGGCTGCTGCCGGCCGCCGAGTACACGGAGAAGGACGCCGACATGGCCTTGCAGCGCCGCGACTGCCGGGACGGCTCCGCCCCCACGCCGTCGATCCCGCTGTCGCCGTACTCGCTGTCCTCCGTCACGTCCTGGACGGGGGGGAAAGAAACCCGCCACGTCAAAAAACTTTTGTTTTAATACCCTGTTTAATCTCACGGGAGCGGCTCTGCTAAAGGAAGAAAAGCAACAGAAGCTATGACTCAAACACCCCCACCTCCCTCAACCCCCCCCCCCCCCCCACTGTTCAACTCTTAGTGACATCGATTATCGTTCACACTTTGCAGTAGCGCGACCACAAAGTGAGAATTAGGTGTGGTTAGTGGGTTTGCAGTAGCACTTATGCTATCGTACAGCCTCTGTGCGCGAGCGAATGGTGTTAGGGTGTTTCTCACACCCTGGCACCCACACCCGCAGCTGAAGTGCGTGTACTCGCTGACAAATTTACTAATTCTCAATGTACAGCTCATGCAGCTAGCAGACATTTTAACCCACAGTGCCTTACCGTAAAGGGCTCTTAAAATGGCTAGAAACTTCCTCGCAAGCCAGTGCCTCCTCTAGAATAAAAGCCCCACGGTGTACTGCAGGTGAGCTAGCACAAACCGTAGGTCACACAGGCTAGTCGTCAAAGCGTCGGAGGTGCCGGTGACACTTTATGCGGGGGTAACCGTGGGAACCCCAGTCGACCGGAGCCCACCCACCCAAGTCGATAGCGTCCTAGCTCGCGCACCCCCCCCGGCGAGAGGTGTTCTTCAGAGACTGACATGCACCTTCTCCCTTCCAGAGACTCGCCGGCGTTTCACACTCAGAGCGAGAGCGGCCCCAGACCGCGGCGGAGGAGGAAGTGACCCTTCTCCAGGGGAAAGTGAAAGGGACGCGCCAACTTCCTGCCACCAAACCCGTTTAACGGCAACGAACAGCTCCGCGCCTCGACTAAGGGTCTCGTCAAAAAAAGGACCAAATAATCAGCCTGACCGAGGGGGGTCACCGAAGGGTCACAGTCGCAGGGGCTTGTGGGACATGGAGGCCTCGGAAAACGCGGAGCTCCACTGAATCGCGGTGATGGGCGAATCCTAAACCAGCTACCGATTTTTGGCCCTCAGAAACATTTTTACGGAACGTTACAGAACGAAACATTCCCAATGTGTAAGATTTTCGGAATTCCCGTGTTATCCCCGGAACGTTACTTTCAAGCAGAAAGGAACGTCGCAGGAACGGCCTTCCATTTCACCATTGCTCAGAATTTGCAAGCTCAGCTGAGGAAGAATTTGCGTTGTGTTTTGGTGATACGTGTAGAAGAAGAAAACACACAGGGAATGATCACAATGTCCGATGAAACCGCCATCCCGGGCACCTGCATTCAGAACATTCCCAAAACGCCGCTGATGTCATGTATCGCTCGCGATGTTTATTAATGGCTGATTGCATACCTGGAATGTTTTTTGTCACTGATTCTCCCAGAATTTTTTTTCTTTAAGTATTGGATAAATATGTTAGGGGAAAATTCTCAGAATAGCATAATCTCACAACTGAAGTCTAGCTTTGCTAAAGGTTTAGTCAATTTTGGTACTATTTTTGGGACATGAAAATGACTTTTGTGCATGCAAACCACTACCTTGGCCAATGGAATTAGTAGAAATACTGCAGTTGTTGGCGTTTCTGTAACCTTGAAAACCTTTAAAAAACCTTGCCACAAAAATGAACCTAACTAGAAGGATCTCCTACTTTCTTGAAACTTTACAGGTTAGCTGGGTTCAGTTTAGTCTACTGAGATAATTTAAGGGCAACCAGGCTTTTCAGAGAAACGGCAAACATAAAACATCTCCCCCCCAAAAAAAGAATATTCCCATACGTCTTTTGAAGGAGGCTGAGGAACACCTCTCTTGTTTATGTTTTGAATATTTATTTTCCTGGTAACTACCCTGGATGAGAAGGCGGGGAGCTGCGGTCTAGAGACATTATGAAACTGAAAGGAGGGATATTCTTTTTTTTGTAAATGTTAATGTGTGTGTGTGTGTGTGTGTGTGTGTGTGTGTGTGTGCGTGTGCATTTTTAGAACAGGCTTTTATATTCAGGACTTCTGAGCCCCAGGAAATCGAGGACACAGACAACCACTGGGTCCAGGAAGGAAACTTTGCTGCCCAGTCAGGACATTGAGGACACTTCAAAACTTAAGCAAGATGTGTTGCAAAGCATTGCTAAAAATGCAGTGTGGGGAAAAATAACTAACTCAAACCCCCCCCAGCCCCATTTAAGCATGTCGCTGGCTTTTTCTGTAGTCTAAAATCTGGTCAGGTTGATCAAACCTCTTCCGACCTAGGTCAAATACTTCATTTGAAGTACTGTAACCCATACAGCAAGACACCAGTAAAATTTCTGTTCGTGTGAATTTCTGTACAACATCCTTAACTGAACATTCTAATGTAATGATGCAACAATCACTACTAGTAACAGAAAGCAATGGAGTTCTAGAACACTGACTCAGAATTTTGAAAAAACATTCCAAAAAACCTGCTCTTCACCCCCCTCTTACAGCTCTGCAGGGTTGCAGTCCCCTGTGCTGCAGCCACACTGAAATCACATGCTAGTACTGAAGACGGTGTGGGACTCACATGAGTGGTCTGTGCCCTGCGGCCCTGCATTCCGGCACACGGCGCCACCTGCTGGCTGGGAAGACTCTCGGACAGGCAGTGCGAGCGGCGGCAGGGCAGGGTGTAGGCCCCGTAGCCGTTCCCGTCGTCCTCCGTCGGGGACATCGCGCCGTCGCGGTCGCCCCCGGCGACGCGGCCTCCCTCCCGGCCGCCGTACTTGGCGTGGCGGTTCCGCGGCTGCTTGTGGGCGGGGCTCTTTTGGGCGCACAGCCGGTCCAGGGAGCCGGCCCGGTCGGCGGGGGCCAGCGCAGGGCCGCCGGAGTCCGGCGTGGCGGCGTCGGCGCCGTCGTCGTCGTCGGCGAAGTCGCGCTCGTCGGCGGTGTCGGCGATCTCCTCGGTGCTGGTCAGGTGCTCCTGGCTCAGGTCCGACAGCGAGAACTCCAGGCTGTCCTCGCCCCAGGTGTCCGCCGACTTCGAGCGCTTCTTCTGGAAGCTTCCGGACCCGTTCCGCGGCGGCCCGTCGCTCACCCTCTGGAGGTAGGGGGCGTCCTCCGGAAACCCCCCCGCCCCCTCGGGGCCCCCGTCGCCCCCCTCGCCGGGGCCCAGGGCTAGCATCAGCGCCCCGTCGGCGCCGGCCGCCCCGTCGCGGAAGGGGCCGGGCCGCAGGTTCAGGGCCACGCTGTCCACCCAGATGACGGCTGTCCCGTCGAAGGGCTCCAGCCCGTTCTCGGCCAGGGACTGGGGGATGCTGGGGGTGCTGCTGGACCGGGTGCTGGTCTCCGAGTTTCGGTGCTCCGGCTTGCCGGAGGAGGCGTGCCGCGCGCGGCGGGACTGCTTCCGGGGCGCCCGAGCGAGCGGGACGTGTGCTTGCGGGACAGGCGGCCCTGGCCGTCGCCGTAAAAAGCGCGGTCCCCATTCTGGCTGTCTACGTTCCCCATGGTTCAGTGTCTGCCTGAGAGAAGCACAGGGGGGCGTTAGCAACCGGACCGTCACCAAAATCACCCCCGTCTCTCCCAGACACAGTTCAGAACCTTTTTAACGGAACAAAAAAACCCCACAATTCTCCAGTGCAGTTCCGGAAACCATTTTGTTTTATTTAAATGAGCTAAGATTGGAAAGCTTGCTTCACAATCACCAGACAGAGCAGAGCTCTCGCTTCACACCTGCTGCGGAGTCATCCTCTCCCGTTGCCGTGGCCACAAGACGCTGCGTCCGCGGGCGATTTCAGGCGCGCGTAAGAGCATGCGATCTACGCGCGAATGCCCGAAATAACTGTGACGCAACAGCCGCGGGAAAAGAGGTGCGAATTCGCCCCCCCCCCCCCCACATGGAGCGCGATCTCCGTGGCGTACGTACCTGTAGCGGGAAGGCGGGTTCACTGGCATCTCCGAAACGAGGAGGAGGAGGAGGAGGAGGAGGAGGAGGCCTCCCGCAGAGACGGCATGCCGACGGAAAAAAACACCGCGGGGGGTTTCAGTGCTCTGAGAGAGAGAGAGAGAGAGAGAGAGAGAGAGAGAGGGAGAGAGAGAGGGTGGGGGAGAGAGAGAGAGAGAGAGAGAGAGAAAGAATAATCTGTAAACAACAGTATTTTGTTGATAATTTAGACAAGTCTTTGACCATGAATATCATCACAAAACTACAGGCCAAAATCTACCTCAAAGAAGATATAAACTCTTCTTCACACTGTTTTTAGAACACCCAAAAGTCAGAAGGGGAAGAAGAGAGAGAGCGCACAAGAAGGAGAGAGCGAGAGAGAGACACACACACACACACACAAAGACCTGGTGCACACGTTTGCCTCATTAAGACTACACTGCCCATCAGGAGCTTGCGGTGTGCACGCGCTCAGAAATGAGGCCGTTTGGCACAGACCGCGTAACACGAGGAAGTGGGACGGCACACAGCGGCTGCTGGGAGAGGTCTAAAGTGGTTCTGAGATTAAAAAAAAAAAAAAAGAAAAAAAAAAATCTGCCAGATTAGAGGCTTGAGACAGACCGGAGAAGGACAGGACCACACACACGGAGAGGAGAGGGCGCGTTCCCGAACCCACGCTAAACACTCAGACACAGAGCACGATGAGCTTCTCTAAACAGAGCGCCACTGGAACAGATTACAGCCTGAAGTTATCTACGTGCGCAGAGGAAGCCGGAGATACAGTTCGGCTACTGTGCGTATGCACAGAAGTGGAGCTAATGCTACAGAAACTACAATACCCACAAACCCCTGCATTTACAGTGGAGCTAATGCTGCACAAACAATAATACCCACAAACCCCTGCATTTAGAGTGCAGCTAATGCTGCGCAAACAACAATACCCACAAACCCCAGCATTTACAGTGGAGCTAACACTGCAGAGACAACAATATCCACAAACCCTGGCATTTACAGTGGAGCTAACACTGCACAAACAACAATACCCACTAACCCCTGCATTTGCAGTGCTCTACTCCATTCTACACAATGCACCAAACCATGTAAATATCAAAGCAAACAGCCAGAGGCAGTGCTGTACTCCACTCCACCGTACACAATACCACACGCAGAACCATGTGAATATCAAAAGCAAACAGCTGGAAGATTACCACAAGACTGAAGGGATTCTGAACACACTACAGCCGCACCAAATCAAATTCCCTCTCCTGAGCCACCACCGGCCGCTCAGCCGCAGCAGCAAAGACACTTTATTTTTCGAATAAGATTTGAATATCTGGACGTAACTGCCGCGGACGGCAGTTTAACTGTAATGCAGGAGAGCATAATTCCATCGCCGGGCAGTGTGACCCACTTTCCTGTAATCCGGAGCCTGGCGGAGTTCATTACTACACCGTCGTAAGCAGTAATAAACAGCGGACAGCTCCTGAAGCCGTGCTTTATAACGCCGGTGGGGGGGGGGGGATTTAGACGCGATTGTTACGGAGAGGCTGCTGCTGTGGTCCGCGCGGACGCTGCTGAGTCGCTGATATTTGTGGGCTGAGAGAGAGGGGGGGGGGAGAGAGATAGAGATAGGTAGAAAGAGAGAGAGATTGTGTGTGTGTGTGTGTGTGTGTGTGAGAGAGGGAGGGAGATAGAGAAAGGAGAGAGATGTGTGTATGAGAGAGAACGAGAGTGTATCTGTGTGAAAGAGAAAGAGAGTGAGAGGGAGGGGGACAGAGGAAGAAAAAGAGAATGATGAAGAAATAGTGAGAGAGAGAACAAAGTAAGAGAGAGAGAGAGAGAACTTGAATGGCTCATTCTCAGGGTGATTTCAGTATTCCTTTCTCTTCCTGTCCCACCCCCTCTCTCCTTCGCTTTGACTGTAACTTTTGGCTTACCCAGAGAGTAATCTAATAAAACAAACAATAAAAACATTTTTCAAAAACATATTATGTTATCTTTATAATGTCAATGCCTGATTTCCTTAAATTATGCACAATATATCTGTGTGCACATGTGTGTGTGTGCGTGTGTGTGTGTGTGTGTGTATGTGTGTGTGTGCGTGCGTGCTCATGCATGCATGTAAATATAAAGCCCTGCTTGCTGTACTGGAGCTGTTTTGCAGTTAATGCATTTAATGTAGAGCTTTGGCAATGCAAATAAGTCACGGCAATAAAGCCTTCCCGAATCTTTAGAGAAAGAGCAAGACAGAGCAAGAGAGGGACTGACTCCGTGCCAATAAAGCATACTTTACTGAGCTGAATTTAAGAGAGACGAGAGAAAGAGAAAAGGAGGAAGAGAAAGAGAGGGGGAGATACAGAGAGAAAGAGTGCTGCTGTCAGCACACCTGCTGCAGGGGTGCGGGGGGGGGGGGGGGGGGGGGGGGGCTAAACTGACGCTTTTTATCGTCTGCAAACCCAGCTCAGCCTGCTCAGACTAAACACACGGATAAGAGCTCCCCTCTCTCTCCTCTGTGCAGAAATGCAGACGGTTCGCGCTCAGGACACGCCAGAGACAAACAGGCCATGCAGAATGTTTTGTTGCTGCGGGGAGCTGGGGGGTGTGAGGGGGCGTGGGGGGTTATACCGTTTGGGGGTTTTTTCTGGGGGAGGGGGGGGGGGGGATTTGTCTCATGCTATCCTGCCCGAGGGGTTAAATGGGGGAGGGGTGGGGAGTGTGCAGTCCATGTTTTTGCAAACATGCCACTTGGGGATATCTATGTGGGCAAATATTGCTGTGTGTGTGTGTGTGTGTGTGTGTGTGTGAGAGAGAGAGAGAGCGAGAGAGAGAGACAGAGATAATGAGAGAGACGGGTGCTCAGGCCGCTCAGAGTATGATGTACAATGTCTGCTTCTGCCGTATCCATGACTACACCTCTGCATCACCTGTCATATCCATGACTACACCTCTGCATCACCTGTCATCTCCATGACTACACCTCTGCATCACCTGTCATCTCCATGACTACACCTCTGCATCACCTGTCATCTCCATGACTACACCTGTGCATCACCTGTCATCACCATGACAACTCTGCATCACCTGTTCTCTCCATGACAACACCCCTGCATCACCCATCGTCTCCATGACTACACCTGTGACATCACCCCTTCTCTGCACCACTTCTCTCCTCCATCACACTGCTTCACCTGTATCTCCCACCTTTCATCTTCCGTACATACTTCTCCCCCTGTTCTTCAGCTCTTGAAAGCTTAAATTCTCCACCTGTCCTCCCCCCATCCCCTTTCCCTCATCCATCACTCTACTGAGTCCATTTCTCCTGCCAGAAATTAGTCCCAGCACACCTGGATATTAATTTGCTTCCATTTCCAGACCAGTGGAATTGAGGCTACCGCATCAGGCGATTCCACACAACTGGCTTCCTTTGTTATCAGGTTATATAAAAGCTGAAATGTTGGGAGGGGGGAGGGGGCGGGTGAATATGCCACAGGGCTCATTACGGAAAGGTTACATCGATAGGAAGTCCTAACCGGAAGAATAAAAACTGTGGCAGACACGCAACACTCCGCAGACGCATCCCAGGCAGACGTCTCCGCACTCCCCCCGCATCAAAAGAATGACAGTGGCTGCTCTTTGAGTATCCTTCACCCTTCATTTTATATCTCTCTGCCTCTCTCTCTCTCTCTCTCTCTCTCTCTCTCTCTCTCACCTTTCCTCTTTCCATCTCTCCCCCCTCTTTCCCTCTGGGTCTTGTTCTCCCACGCTACCTTTCCCTCCCTCAAGTCTTTTTCTCCACTCACTTCCCATCCGTACCTCTTTCTCCCTTTCCTTCTCTTGCTTGATCTCCCTCCCTCCTTCCCTCTCTCTCTTCCCTCCCTCCCTCCCTCCTCTCTCTCTCCTCCCTCCCTCCCTCTCTCTGTTGCTCCTTCTCTCCATCCCTCCCTCCCTCTCTCTCCCTCTCTCTCTCTCTCTCGTTCCCTCTCTCTGTTGCTCCTTCTCTCCATCCCCTCCTCTCTCCCTCTCCCTCTCTCTCTCCCTCCCTCCCTCTCTCCCTCTCTCTCCCTGTGCTGTGTAGGGGTGGGTTAGACAGCCCAGGGTGGATCGGGGCCAAGTGCAGAACAGACGCTGAGGAGCGTGACGTCTGTGCGGCTCTGGGGGGGGGGGGGGGGGGGGGGGGGGGGGGGGGGGGGGGGCATGAGGGAACCAGCCCAGAGAAGAGACTGCAGGATACAGCAGGAGATCTGAGCAGGGAGAGAGCAGGAGGGAAAAATACAGAGAGAGAGAGGAAGAGAGACATGGGGATGAAGAGACGGAGATAGGGAGAGAGAAGGATGGAGAGAGTGAAAGAGAGAGGGAGAGAGGGATGGAGAGAGACAGAGAGAGAAATGAGAGAGTGAGAGGGAGAGAGGTGGATTGAGAGAGAGAGGGAGAGAAGCAGAGTGAGAGAGAGGGTGAGGGGGCATATAGATGGGAGTATTGTATGCATACCGCATCAGCAGCAGTTTGCGGTTTTCTTAACCTGAAGATGTGGGGGGGGGGGGGACACAGTGACCCTGTTTGTCTGAGCGAGGGAGGGGGTGAGGGGGTGAGGGGGGTGTCTGAGTGCAGCTGCCCCGCTGAGCGGGGTTTTATTTTTAAAACTTTAATCAGGGGCACTTAAAACGCCTCTGAGCTCCGGAGGGGGCCGAGCGCGCCAGCGATAAATAAACCCCCCGCACCGCGGGGAGGCCGGGGGCTAACGTGGGCCCTTCTCCCTCTCTCTCTCTCTCTCTCTCTCTCTCTCTCTCTCTCCCTCTCTCTCTCTCTCCTCTCTCTCTCTCTCTCTCTCTCTCTCTCCATCTCTCTCATCTCTCTCTCTCTCTCTCTCTCTCTCTCTCTCTCTCTCTCTCTCTCTCTCCCTCTCTCTCTCTCTCTCTCTCTCTCTCTCTCTCTCTCCATCTCTCTCACTTTCTCCCTCTCTCTAAATTCCTCTCAATCTCTCTATCTCTCTCTCACTGTCTCTCTCCATCCTTCTTTCTCACTCTCTCTCTCTCCATCTCCCTCTCTCTCTCTCAGCCCTGTGCTTACTGCCACAGACCTGCAGAGCGGAGGACACTCAGTGAGAAACAACACAGCGTCCCTCTGAGCAGAGAGGGACTGCAAATCAGACCCAGAGAGGCCTACTGACTGTGAGTGAGTGATAATCATCAAAAAATACAAGAGAAGAACCAGACTTAAGCCAGGTCATATGTGTGCATGTATGAAAACTCAATAAAAATGTTGTTTACAAAAATAACCAATCTTAACACAAGAAAGCTAAAAAGCTTCTTTCCCTTGTTGTCCATAAAGTGCCTGCATGTTGGGGGCAGGGGGGTACAGAGATTCATATTCACTCCATATGGAATCATAACAGGGCTATAGAGAACAGAGAGACAGTCCAGTCAAATAGCTCAAATAACCCCAGTCTCGACTTCCCAAAATAAAATATTCACAGCCCCCTCCACCCGTCCTCATCCCCCCTCAGCCAGGTCGGCCGCTGGTATAAACGGTCCACGCGGTCGTTTGAGGTCACAGTCCCGACCCTACATAATTCAGGATGGCCTACACAACTCAGGTTTCAATGTTTAGTTTTTTGTCAAAGACATTGTAATTGTGCAGAAATCAGAGGGGCGTGAATAGCTTTTTCGATGCTATTGTTCCTGCGCCTGTACCCCCACAATCACTGACAGACCCGACACACCACTGCTTAAAAGAGAATGCCCTCTCTCTCTGAGCTCCCCGGTGCTTAAAATGCAATCTAAAAAATTAATAAATTATTACGCAATACCCCCTCCGTATTATTATTGCACACCGCTGTTTGGCAATAGAACACAATGTAGTGTTGCACATGACCACACGATGCGACTGAACACCACAACACTTTATAATAGCGTCGAACAACATCGCGATAATAGCGCACGAAAGCACAACGGCAGGCGGCGAACAGACAAACAAAAGGCAGAGAGAGAATCGCGGGGGGCAGCGTGTGAAAATAAAGATCTCTGCGATACGGCACGGAGGATAAAACTCCCCCCCCCCCGCCCCCCCCCGCCCCGAGTCGGTCTGTAGAGCGGTGAGCGCGTAGCGTCTGCAGTGGCCGCGAGGCGAAGCCCGGATTCCGTCTCTCCGCGGACGCCTTTGACGCGCGGGGGGCAGAGAGGTGAGTGACGGCCGGGGGGCGGGGGGGCGGGCCTGCTCCGTCCCCGTGGAGACGCAGCGCGGGAAGAAAGGAGCTCGGCTACCCCGTGTGAGGCCGCGGTTCCGGGGGGAAGCCGCGGCGTGCTAGCGCCCCCGCGGGCTCTGTCCAAACGGCAAACCGCGGCGTGTAGCAACAGAACAGAGAGAGCGCCGAACGCTTCACCTGAAAATATGGTTCGCAATTCCAGTGTTGGGCAACAGATCAACTAACAATTTTGCCAGATGCCTGCAATAATTCCCCCTAAAAAATCCTCAAAACCATTTTCAGTTGACTTCCGTGGAAATTTCTCACACTTTGTCCCCCCATACCCCCCTTTTAGAATCCCCCATCTCATTGACACATACATTTTTACTGTAATTAATTGTAATACCCTAATATTTAGAAGTAAATGTCCAAGTCTGCCAACCCTGTAAACTAACTGGGATGTCAAACCCTGGACCCGGAGAGCCACAGCATCTGCTGACGTTTTTTATGCGTGTAGCTTCAGACCTGTTCAGATCTAAAAAATAATTTTTAAAAACAGATTAATTATCTTTAATCCATTGCATCAACCGATCGATCAATTAAATGCTGACTAACAAAAAAAACAGCAGACTCATGCCGGCCCTGCCCAGTTGCGCACACCAGCCCTACCCACATAAAACGCTTTTTTCCGTGTTGAAAAGTATCTCTGCTGGTTACAGCAGTTTAATTCACCAGTAACTTCATTTCGGGATGACGTGATCCTGGCGGAGTTTTAGAGTCTTTACTTTTTAAAGTAAGTGACCCATCGGATCCGGCGCGAGCTTCCTACACAACGCGCTCGTCCGGTCTCCGTTTCTAAATCGTCCCAAATTAACGCCGTCCCGTCTGTTTGCCCTGATCTTCGCTTTCTTTCTTCTTCTTCTTCTTCTTCTTTCCTCCACCGCCTCTCACGGAAACAGCCCGCCATAAATCACAGCGCAGCGAGCGCCGCGCAGCCAGACCGCTATTCGGGTTTAGCCTCAGACCTCGTGCGTCCCAATTAGCATCATGAATAAAAGAGGCTCACGTGTCAAACAGTGACGGTGTGGCCGTACTGCTGACTCTCTCTCAGACCAGGGTCGAATATCCGAAATACTGCTCTTCAGCTCTTCAAATTCAACTCTTGAGGTGTGACGGTAAAGAACTTAAAACGCCCATCCAGATTTCTGAGAATTTTTAATGAAGCGTATTACTAATAGAACATATAATCACGCACAGTAAAATCTGTTAAGAGTTGAATTAACACTTTACAGTTGAATTGACACTGGACATTGTACCTTGTAAACACTCATAAAATCATAAAAGAAGCGTTTGTTTAAAAAATGCTGGTGAAAACCGTTCCATTTTAGTAGTCCACATGAATATTTAACCAGTTTCTAAATGGTAAAAAAAATATTTGACTGAGATCTGACTCAGAGTTCATTGTAAAGCACACCCATGCCCTTCAGGGTAACCCTGCCCTATATTCGTTGGTCCTATCAGTTAAAGTCAAACACCTTCGCTGAAGATAACACCTTCCACCATACAGGCGACCTGCTCGTGACATTGTCCCAGAATGCTTAGCGGCACAGCTAGGAGGGGGTAACCTGAGCGACTGGCGACCCCCACGTACACAGGTGACCTGTAATGAGGACTTCCTCCCCCGGCCATCCTTTACCTGCGTGACAGGTAGACATCAAGGCCCTTTGTTATTAGGGGGTACATCGATCAGGACCTTTGTCATTAAAGCATCCCCCCCGGTGGGGGCTCCTCATTGTCAAATACTTTAGGCCTGCTGGGACATGGATAAAGAGTGCACACTTACACACACACACACACGCACTCACGCACACACACACACACACACACACACACACACACACACACACACCATACATTCATGCACACACACACACACACACACACACACACACTAACTCACAAACATACACACACATACACGCACACACTCATACTCACGCACACACACACACACACCTGCCCACACACACATTCTTCTGTTCAGGTCACACACACACACACACACACTAACACACACACACACACACACATACACACACACACACACACACACACACACACACACACACACACACCATACATTCATGCACACACACACACACACACACACACACACACTAACTCACAAACATACACACACACACACTCACACTCAAGCACACACACACACACACACACCCCCCCCCCCAGGGCTCTTCTTCTATCCTGCTGTTCAAGGTCACACACACAATGTCCGTGCTCAGGAGAAGCTAATGGTGGAAAAAAACACCCTGCAGCCCAAGACTGACCAGTGACCTGATTCTCATTTATAAAAACAGGAGCAAACCTCACCTGGAGACTATTGTGCCAGAATTCAGCCCCAGTCTACAGCAGGGAAGTAATGGCGAGCACTAGATCCGCTATTAAACTAAAAACGAAATCCGCTACTATATCAAACCATTTTTTTTGGGGGGGGGGGGAGAGAGGATATTTTGGATGGAGCCCAGCCGCCTTAGACGTGGAGCCAATATTACTCTGGCCAAGCTGATGCCATAAGTTAAAGTTCAGCTGAATTCCAATAGCCTATAGGTGCACTGCAGCTAAAAACTGAGCAAAAAAAACTGATAAAAACTGATATACTGCATACAGGCAACTCATTAAGAGTAGCTGGTCATTGAGATTCAATAAAAAAATGGCCCACCGTTGAATACCATATGCTAATCACAGCAGGGTACTGGCCAATGAAAAGCATATGCAAATCACAGCAGGGTACTGGCCAATGAAAACCATATGCTAATCAAAGCTGGCTATTAGCCAATGACAACAGCATCCTAATCAGTGCAGGGCACCGCCCACATTCGTGTAAGCAAAATAAGGTCTGGGGGTGGTAAATCACACACTGTGGGAAGGACCTCTCTGTTATCTCAGCCAAACAGGATACAATGGCCTTCAACTCAATACCAGCTTTTATCAGTCAAGGCAGTGACATTTACGGTAAAAGGCACGCACAACATTCCAGAGCGGATAACCATTATGACATTGAGAAAATGCTACACGAGACCGGAAACCTCTGTGCCAGTGATGCATCCCATAATGCTTCTGCTTTCGGCATATCGGAGAGAGCCGGAACGAATAGATTTAAACAATTACGCACCTTCGTCAAAAATTCCAGACGCAACCGTTCACAGAAATATAATTTGTTTCATTCTTTTAAATGTGCGGGGATTCAATATGGGAATAAGCAGCCCACCATCCCTTCGCTGTTCGTTACGATAACGACCCATTTCCCAGTTCACACACGGCGGTCTTAATTTTATTTTTTGCGTGCCCCATAAGTCAAATACGATAATGCAGACGGCGAAAATAAAACCGGGTCCCGTCCCATTCATCTGTTCTAACGGCTCGAACGGCCTCCCCAGCCGCCGTGCGTAAAGTCGTAAAGCGAACGGTCGTTATCTCCGAAGAGAGCGCGCGCTCGGCGACGGACCGCGCGCGAATATCAAAACAAACACGCCGGCTTCCGCTGCGTAGCGCGAACACCCAGAGCTAACGGGTTTCGAAAGAGATTTTAGAATTTTCATCCTCTTAATACTTCCGTTCTCAGTTTGAAAGGAGGATGTCTTACGGTGCGGGTGCCGCAGGAATGTGAAGAGACGGGGCGGGGGGGGGGGGGGGGGGGGGGGGGGGGGCGGCGAATTCGCAGGAAAAACCAGACAAAACATTTCCACAGCACCGCCTGGCACGAGCAAAGGGGCAATTAGCATGGAAGTGTCGCAACGAAAAAGGTGACGAAACGAACGACCGCATTTACATAACTGCCCAAGAGAACAAAAATAAATAAATAACAATCAAGCCTTAGTCACAGCGAAGACTCAGCAGACGCTCTTATCCGGAGCGACTTACACAACTTTTTACACAGCATTTACATGGCATCCATGCTCAAGGGTACAGTGTCCTACCGGGGAATTGAACCTGTGACCTCTAGGTCATAAGTCCAGTTCCTTACCCATTATACTACACGGCCGCTGCATCAGTGGGGGAGGGTGTTGCGGGAAGATATTGTTGCCGAAAAAGCTCAAGATGTTGACTATTGTGTCCAACTGGATGTTGGTACACCATCTGTACTGTGTAGGTGTGAGATTGCCAGCCTGTAATCTGGTGGGCTCTCCCAGCATTAGCTGGGGGGGTGAACGGGGGGAGGAGCGGTTATTAGTGCCAGGATTCCAACGCTGCAGTTCGAAGAGGGAAAGGCTTCAGTCTGAGCCCAACGTAAGGGTCTGGTGGAGTCTTACCTGAGCTTTACCTGAACCTAATCTGAGCCTAATCCAAATCCAACTTGATCCTAATCCAAGCCTAAACTGAGTTTAACCCAAAATGAATCAGAGTTTAACCCAAGACTATCCTACGGATAACCTGAGCCGAACCCAAGCCTAAACTGAGCCTAAATAGAGCCCAGACACATCATGAAATAAGAGGGACAACAGCAGGGGCGTCTCTGGGGATTTTGGACCCCATGTAAAGATCACACATTGGGCCCCACCACCCCAGAAAATCCTACACTCTTAATATTTTTTGAGGGCCCCTGTCAGTCAGGGCCCTTAGAATCGTCCCATCCTTACGGCGCCCCTGGACAACAGTGTCCTCCCTCTCAGAGTGGGCTTGTCAGCTCAAAGGCCTTCCATCGCCATCTCCACTTCCCTCTCAGCCTCTCCTCCCCATTGCCTGGCTTACGTAACAGGCATGAAGAGCAGCAGAACGAGTTCCTCCGCTCTGCAGAGCTACGAAGGCCTAGACGGGCGTCTCCCTGACGCACACCCGAAAAAAAAATTCCCGGCACGTCCGGTACACCCAGACCGGAGTCAGCTGGTGGAGGAGCGATGAGGCAACGCGACCGGCAACACCGCAGATTTACCGGAAAACCCGGAGAGGTGGGAGTCATGTGTTTCGGATTCAAATACTTTTCTGTGCTCCATTGACCTTGCCTGGCGTAACTGAGCCGGCCAATATGACCAGAAGGCGGGGGGTTTGCCCTTTTTGAGAGTATTTCATTGGTTCCAATACACCAGACAAGACCAGTAAAGCGTAGAAAAGTATTTGAATCCAAAACAAATACACATTTGACCCAGGTCCGCACGCAAGCTACGATGGACCAGCGGGGCTCTATGTATACTCCCAGTGCAGTGTCACCTGACCCCCCACACCCCCACCCCACCCCCCCCGCACCCCCAACTGTTCTTAGGCTTGCAACCTCTGCGTTTGAGCCGGTTTCCGGTAGGAAGTCATTACCGAGCGCGCTTGTGGTTTGTTGTCGCGCGGTCGGGGGTCCTGGATCAAGGCGGCGACAGCGAGGACACGCCCTACACAAACACAGGGCTCTTCCTCCATTGTGCTTCCTGCTCATCAGTGACCATGCAAATACAGACTGGGCCTCTCCCTCAGGGTCTGATTACAGAGGGAGAGAGGGCAAGAGAGAAGGGGGGGGGGGCGGCAGAGGGAGAGAGAGAGGGGGGGCAGAAGCAGAGAGAGAGACGGAGGGACAGAGGGAGAGAGAGAAGGAGGGACAGACAGAGAGAGAAAGAGGGACAGAGAGGGGGGCAGAGGAAGAGTGAGAAAGTTAGACTGAGAGAGAGAAAGGTAGATGGGAGAAAGGGAGGGAGAGTAGAAAACAGAAAAGCGAGAGGAAAGGAAGAGAGAGTGAAAAAGAGAGAGAGGGGGGCAGAGAGAGAGATGGAGAGAGAGGGGGAGGCAGACGAGAGGGAGAGATAGAAAAAGAGAGAGAGAAGACTACCTGTCGGGGCTCACGGTGTTCCTGGATCAGTGGCATTAGCCAGCGCAGCCAGCCCTGCACCCCTCTTTATCTCCCTGTTCTGGAGGAGGCGGGCTTCCTCTGAACCCCTCAGCTTATCGGAGTCAGTCCGCACGGTCTGCCGCTCCAGAGAGCCAGGGATTACCGGCCAGCCCTCTCTCTCTCTCCCTAGGCTTCCTCCACCCCAAGCCCCCTGGCTGGGAGCGGCTTTACCTCGTCTTCCAGCCCAGCCAAAAACCCACCCAGCACCAGGGAAATACACCCGTAGGGATACACAGGCTAGGTCAAGGGGGAGGGTTTTTAAATTTCCTTCTTTAAACCTTTTCTTTTCTTTCCAGGCTCACCTTATTCTAGGCGGCTTTTACGCCAGGGTTTTTTTTTTCTTCTCTCATCTTTGATATAAAGAAACGACTTTATCCCTTTGCTGATTTCTTACTCGCCGCATTTCTGAAAAGCTCTTTCTCTTTTTACTTATAAAGGGGAGATTGCTTCTTAGATAGCCTTTCCCTCTTTCCCTCTCTTTTTTCTTTTTTTTCCCCTCAGGGATTACTCGGAGTCCAAATTGGAACAGTAACCGTAGAGACCGTGCGTGAGAAACAGCTGGAGACCTTTCAGCGGTGGGGGGGGGGGGGGGGGGGGGGGGGGGGGGGGGGGGGGAGTATGAGAACGCAGCGAGCGGCTTATTCAGCTGCCTGTTGGTCGAGTCGAACCCGGACCGGCCGCAGTCCGTGCTGCAAACACCGCGGCGGCTCGTAAAGCCGTTCACACGTACGGACGTAAGGGACTGCGGAAGGGGGGGGGGGTTAGGGACAGGAAACGCGCGGTTCTGGGGCCTCAATGGCGGTCAAAGCGGCGGTTGGCGAAGGTGCGCCGATTCGGCTGACCATGCTAAGCCTCGATCCGCTCAACGCAGAAGCCGCTCGCGCGAACGAGAGAGGGGAAAACAACAAGGGACGACTTCCTAGAACGTTCTCACGGGACGCACATAACATCCAATCAAATCCAGTCAAATCAGTCTTATTTGTGTAGCATTTTTTTACACAGGACTGTCACGAAGACACTTTTACAGAGAGACAGAAGGAATATCGGGAACTCCCCCGAGTCAACTTCATAAAAATGAGCTACCACACTGTGGATGGCCAAGCAGAGTGCTGTCCAGTGCAAGGTTTCAATTGTCTGTTGGGGGGACTTTTTTTGACACATAAAGACTCTTAAGAGTTTAAAGAGTTTAAAGAGTGTGTTTACACCCAGGTCTGGCCTGGTTAGACGCCGTCTGGAAACCCGCCTCCAGCTTCCTCTCGCGCTGCGACGCTGCGCCGAGCCGTCAAACCTGTGACATGTTTACTCCAACGCAGGACCGGCCGTGATTGATATTGAGGTTTCCCGAGTAAACACCAGCCCTAAAAATTAAACACGGGCCAGATTTTTACCCCTCTGGCGCTCTCGGGATAAGGGTACGGCTGTGCCTGCCAGCCGAAAAAAGGAAGGAGCCCCTGAACGGGGCAGGTTTGGGGGGACAGAGAGGGGCAGTTTGCAGGCCCGAAAAAGCAGACCTCTGCTTTGCTGAAGGGGGAAGTTTTATTGACCGGCCTCATGTACACAGTCTCAGATTAGCACAGCGGGTCTAGCATCAGGTTTCTACTGGCTGAACACTATCAGGGGTCCTACTGTTTCGAGGCTGTAAGAATACCAAGACTGTGTTTCTTAAACTATGGGTCGGGACCCAAAATGGGGTGTATGAGGTGGGTCCCGGAACGAGTCTGTAGTCCACTAGGCTATGCTGGTGTGTGTGTTTTTGACAGGTTCCTGAAAGGAATTAAAGTCCGGATATTAAGGTTTAAGAACCAGTGGACTAAGACAAAGTGTTTGAGGGGGAGAGATCTGTGGCAAGGGGACGGGGGGGGAGGAAGTGTGTAATCTGAGGGAGTGTCCCAGTGGGGGGGGGGGGGGGGGGGTAGGGGGGGAGCCCTGTTTGATGAGGTGTGGAGTTACTCTAAAGGCGAAGACAGGGAACAAACTGGAGCAATCCAGTTCCCACCTCACCCCCCCACCCCCACCCCCCACCTCCCTTAGCTCCCTCCCGCCCACCCTTCCTGAAATCCTCACCCATATCGCCTCCCTCTCCACCAACGCACCCCCGACCTCCCCGCTCACCGCCGTATCCCGGCGACAGCGACACAGCTCAGCGGGTTTGGCGGTTTGGCGAGTTCGGGCTCGCGCTCGGGCGAGTTTACCGCGCTCCCGCACAGACGTAGCCGCACACACCGTGGGGGGGGGGTGGGGAGGTGGGGGGAGTTCCTCAGCCCCTCGGCCCGTTAGATAAGAGCGGAGCAGAGCAGACTCGCTCGTCCGGAAGCGCTACGCTAACGCGCTCGTGAGGCTCGCCCGTACTCTGGGACACACTCACAGTCGGGGAGTCACCCTTACATCAGCACCAGTTAGAGTAATGGCCCCCATGTCTGACACACACACACACAGGCCCCCTCCCTACATCTCTGGAGTGTGGAGTGGGGGGGGGGGGTGGGGTTAACGCAGCGCTGCTGAATTAATTGGGTCTCCATTGCGATCTGTTCTCAGCGGGAGGACGGGGGGCAGAGTTTGGGAGTTAGGCGGGTCTCTGTGTGTGGAAACCCCAGTGTGTTTCCGGAGGTTCACCTGGGGCCTTTGAAGTCCTCATACAGGTGCTGCTGCATTGGCGGGGGAGGGGGGGGGGGGGGGGGGGGAGTGGAGGCAAGCCTCAGCAGATCCCCCCGTAAAAAAAAAGGAGCAAGCTTACAAAGGGACTCTCGGGACCCCTGTTGCTGGGTGGGGTGGTGTGGGGAGGCGGGGGAGGGCAGTGGGGGGTTTATCTTACACTTCTGCACCTGGGTAAACAATCAGGCCCCACAAACAAACTGCCCCTCTGAGCCAGGAGGGGGAGGATGAGGGGGGGGCAGGGCTGGGGATGCAGCCTGGGTGGGTGGTGGTGGTGGTGGGTGCCCCCCCCCCCCCCACCTTTTGTTTTTCCAGGCAGAGAGACCGCGGCATCTCCCCCGAGCAGGAATGTGGCGAACAAACGGCGAAACGCTCGGGCGGGGACCGGGAGGCGCGGCTTCGCCTCGGCGGTTTGGGTTTTGGCGCGTCGTCACGGGGACCCCGCCGGCGACCCCAACCTCACGGCACGAGTTTCACCGAAAAACCACCGATTCTCCACCACGCGGACCTCTCTTTGTGGACCGCTCCCTTTTCACCGCAGAGCAGATATCACGTATCCCACAGGTGCGTTCTGCAGCTTTCCCCGAAGGGAAACAAAAAGCATCCCCACAACCGCCTTTCCACACCAAAGCGATCGCAAAGCTTTCGAGAGAAGGCTTTTGTGCGGGAGAACAGAGAAAGAGGAACGCTCGCTCGGCTTTGAAGACAACAATAAGTCACACAAAAGGCAGGCGTTTGGACGATTCGTTAGACAGAAGACCACACGCTCTAACTGGTGGATCTGGGCACATACCGCACACCGAAAAAAAACCCCAACTGCTGTTACTGAGAGGTGTGCTGTAAATCAATGCAAGCATCGTCGCATGGTGACTGCAGTATTTAGCTTGCTGTGACCCCGCTGCCTTTTTAATCTCAGGTCCTGCAATGGTCAGCCAGAAAGGAATTGGCCCCTGAGGGCCCACACACAGAGTAACAGGCTCGGCCTGGTGCAGTCAAGTTCTCCCCAGTGACTTTTTCAAGTGTAGCCCTGACACTTCTTAAGCAAGTGATTTCAAGTGGCAACGTACAAGTAAAGAGGCATGCATGCTCACACACACACACACACACCCACACACAACCACACACACACACACACACACACACATGCTCTCTCGCACACACACACACACACACGCACTCAGCCACACACACTTGCATACAGCCACACACATACACATACACACATACACACTCACACACACATCCACACACACTCACACACACACACACACACACATTCAGGGTATCAGCAGAAGTTCCGCTCTTCTGTTCTCAGCTCAGCGGTGTATAGGCAGTCCGCTCTGACCGAGGGGAATCCGCGACGCGCTCTCCTCCTCTGACAGAGCGCTCTGACATCATCGCCGCTCCGAGCGGCGTCAGCACGAGCGGCGGGTTACGGAGGGGACTCGGGGACGCGCCCGTTTTCACCCGGGCGTCCGCGCGGACGGGGCCGCCCCAAAAATAGAAGCGCCCGCATCGTCCGCTTTTTTTACGCTGTGTGTTCAGGAACTGACATTGCACCACCACCGAGAGCTGAACAAATAATGCACCGCAAGGTCGTTTCACCTCCATAAGGACGGGACGGCATTCGCTTCTGCACGGGCAATAAGGGAGACACGAGAGTGTACGGTTGCACCTCCACTGGCTAAAGGAGTAACACTGTTTCACCTCCACTGGCTACAGGAGTAACACTGTTTCACCTCCACTTGCTAAAGGAGTAACACTGTTTCACCTCCACTGCCTATATGAGTTACACTGTTTCACCTCCACTGGCTACAGGAGTAACACTGTTTTACCTCCACTGGCTACAGGAGTAACACTGTTTCCCCCTCACTGCCTATATGAGTTACACTGTTTCTCCATCACTGACTACATCAGAAAAGACAGTGTTTCTGCATCACTGGCTCCATGTGAACCAAATCCCCTCTCCAGCTGGATACAGGGGAGAGGAGTACAGGAGACACATGAAGCAGCTCTCATTCACAGCCAGCATGCGTTCACAACGCGCATCCTGTAAAATAAAAATCAGCGAGGCTCCAAAAAAACTCTCCTTCCCCAAAGTCACCGAAACACTTCCAGGTCAGCAAACAGGAAATACCAAACCGGCCAATCAGTGCGGGCAGCACAGGCCCAAGGGCAGAAGCTTTTTACACACACCGCCTCGAGGCCACTCTCGCGTGATCTACTCTCGAGCAGAAGAAATGGGGATGCTGGGGAAAAAAAATGGCAACAAAAATCAAATCCGTCTCCAGGCGTTCTCCTGTCTCCCTCCGACCATCGAGGAGGGAGGGGGGGAGGGATAGGAGGCAGGAAAAGAAAAGAAAAAAAAGAAATGTAATGATGACCTACATTTTCCTGCCGGGGCTGGTGGAGATGTAGCTGACCGTGCGTTAATTAAAGATCCCGGTGACACATGACCAAGCGCTTTGGGGTGTGAGTGAGAGAGAGAGAGAGAGAGAGAGAGAGAGAGAGAGAGAGAGAGAGAGAGAGAGAGAGAGAGAGAGAGAGAGAGAGAGAGAGAGAGAGAGAGAGAGAGAGAGAGAGAGAGAGAGAGAGAGAGAGAGAGAGAGAGAGAGAGAGAGAGAGAGAGAGAGAGAGAGAGAGAGAGAGCTGCTGGCTAAAGGCCTGTATGGCTGACGATCTGCAAAAAAAAAACTCCTCGCGCTGGCAAACAAGCGTAAAAACTCAGCCAACCGCACGGTCAGGCGAAGCCGCAGATCCGTGATAAGAGCACGCGTTTAGATTAGAGGAGCCCTGTCTGCTTTTAAAAAGCAACTGCCACCCGGTGCGCACCGCCCCCAACTCACAAAACATTATTTAAAAAAATAAAACTTGTCCTACTCCCCAAAATTCTTCTTTGTGCAGTGAGTCACAGAAATAATATGAGAATAACTTTATTCATAAAGGGCTTTTCTTACAAAGGGTTCAAAGTCCTTTACAAAAAAAAAGGCATTGCTGAGCTAAAACAACATTAGAAAATGAATAGAGAAAAACGTTCACATAATAATGAATAAGATTCCTCTGTTATTGTTCATTTAAAATAAGAGGCAAAAGGGTCAATGAATAAACATCTGTGCCAATAACAGGAATGGATGGGGAAAAAAAATTTTTATAAAAAAAACAAACATGAAAGAAAATTAAAAGCCGTGCTACGCTAGGCTACACAACCTCGAGGGCAGGGGGAGGGGGGTTGGGGTTGGGGGAGGGTTGGGGGACTCTGAGTGACTCTGAGCGACTCCATCACACCCATCAGCGTCCAGACCGCCAATCAGCTTCACCCTCCGGCCTTCGCCACGCGCCCCCCCTGCTCTCCTCCCTTTTGGCGGTTAGCGTCAGCCGAGTGACACGCCGACCCCCTCTCGACCCTCCCCCCCTCCCTCAACCGCCCCCGAACCCCCGAAATGAACTCCTTCACGGACCCCCGCTGCCCATTCCTCGCAGGGGGGCCTTTTGTAATAGAGAGAGGCCCGTGTCTAAATGTCCGCCTGTATTATTACGGATCTGAGGTCTGACTGGAGGTGGAGGTTTGTTTTTCTTTTTGACGTTGAGTGAGAGGTTGAGGAGGCTGTTTGGAGAATGTGCCGTACTGGTGGGGGTGGGTGGTTTATTTTTTGTTTGGGGGGGGGGGGGGGTTGGGGTGAATGGGGGGGGGGGGGGGGTGAGTAAACACACTCTTGTTTGTCTGTCAGGCCGTGCTGTTGAAGTCACATGCCGATGTGACGGTGTCTCTTTTTTTCCCAACTCGTTTTCCACTCCTGTTATCCTTTACTTCCTGTCTTCACAAAAGGAGGGGGTCAGGAAGCCTGTCGTCTTGGT